>CM055270.1:23228900-23377373 GCA_029237695.1 Conchocele bisecta | reverse complement strand
GGCGTAAAGATATACAGAGTAGTATATTGATTGTAACATCACGTGCGCTTAGCAAATGTCATAGATGGCAATACACTTATATTTTCCACTGAATTGACTATATCCGTGCTGCGAGTTATCCTTACATCATCAACATTTGTAGCAGTATACTATAATATTGATTGACACAATAACTTCCATCCGTATTCACACTGAGATTACATTACCACCATACAGTGGGGTCAGCGTGTAAATGCACACACGAACGAACACGACAGGTTGGTTCCAGGTCGAATATGTTAACCTGGAATCACAACTAAGTCATCGTCAGATAGCGTAACTGTGTCGTGGGGGCCTTGTCGGTTTACGTCATGATGCGAGTACGCATCACGTCGTATCGGTCATGTTCACCATTACGGTCGCCGAGCTCCGATATCTCGTGATCTATATACCCATTACGTGCCGGAACGCTCTATTCGTGACGTCGATTGTCCTGATTAAGTGTATCGTGGTCGATGTACATGCCACGAGCTGGTCTGCCTCGCTGATGTTGGCGGCGAGTCTCATTTTGCCTATCCGTGTCTTGAGACAGGTACGTATCTCGCGGCGATTCGTCTAGCTGATGTTGACGACGATTGTCATTCTGCCTATCTGTGTAATGATGCATGTACGCCTCGTCAGAAGATGCTTCTAGTTGGTGCTGACGTCGACTCTGCCTGGCAGTGTCCTGATAAGTGTACGCCTCGAGAGGAGATTCTTCTGGTTGACGTTGACGCCCATTCTGCCTGTCCTCATTCTGATATATATATATCTCTATGCAAAATGTTTCTTTACGGGCCGGAACGACGTAACAGTGTATTTTGAACCCGATGTTTACTCCTTTATATAGCAGTATCGGCCTCGGAAATGTGTCCGTTCTTTCACGACCTAGCAATGATGATAATCTTTTTAAAACAAAACAATCGATAGCTCGAAAACGCGTTGACATAGCGCATCGGGGAATATATCGTTGCGGAATACTAACATTGTCCCAACTTCTGCAATAGGCGACAATGATATAACTCGGTTGACGTTTCGTGAAAGTCCGTTGTCTCGAGGCCGTCCGGGTTCGGCCTATTAAAAAGTAAGCAACCTTGTATAATGGAGTATATGGAGGGGTTAAAAAATAAATTTAGCTTATTTTTTTTCTTCTTTTATTGATGCTTTTATGCATATTTAATGTAGTTATAGACCTCGGTCCGTTACTTCAACCTGTGGTACAGCCGTGGGTAAACGGTTGCCGTGGCCCTCGGGAACTGTTTGAACCCGACTCCTACGGCCTTTGGGTTCAAACATTTCCCTCGTGCCACAGCAAACGTTTACACACGGCTGGACATTGTCGAACCTTAATTTCATCACAGTATTGTGTTTTTCGTATTTGTGGTTGTGACTGGAACATTGGGGCTTATGGGATTCTTAACCAGTGTAGCACCTGATCAAATAGCGCACGTATGTAGCCTAATAACGATCTAAATTTCATTGATCGCAGCCACAGTTGAACGTTTAAATCTATACAAAAGTTCAACTACCCGTATTCCCGAGTGTAGTCATGTATGAACTCGTGCCATGTGCCAGGATGTGGCCACTCGGACGTGGTTCAGAATTGTGTATGTAGCCTAATAACGATATACATGTATATTGATTGTAAGCATGACGGGTGTTTCATTGATCGCATGGCGGATGCAGATCCTGATCTAGATCCTGATCTTGGATCTGCACTGGTCGCAAAGTCAATAAACTCCATTTTTCGAGTCACATCCACAGTTGAACGTTCAAATCTATACACGAGTTCAACTACCCGTATTCCCGAGTTACGTGTATTCATGTATGAACTCGTGCCATGCGCCCGGATGTGGCCACTCGTGGCCAATGAACCTGTTTCATGAACACGTGTACATCGTTTGAGCTTGGAATGAGGGATCGTAGTTAGTTATCTCCTTTTGAATTTATTTATAGAACTTCGGTCCAAATTGTATATTTGATGGCATTTTTAAATTATTGTTTGTAAAAAGTGTGAATGTAGATTGCTTTGTTTCTGAAAAGGAGCCACTCTAGTGTTTTCGACCAATGTTGATCACAATCATCCTACATATCTGCGCAATTTGATCCGGGACTGTGTTATTCACATTTTATTCATATTTTCATACTTATTATTAATTATACTGCAGACAGTGTAGGTTGTGCAGTCTGATATGAGGTCTAATCTCTTTGCAAGCTTAATTTCTTTACCATTCAGTAACAAATACACGCTAAAATACAACATAGGACCGGATTTCTATAAATATATTTCCAAAGGGAAATAACTGACTACGATCCTCCATTATTACGATTGTTTTATTTAACTGCTGTGTTATGAGGCGTATTGTTACACAAGTGAACACGTATAATAAAACAGCACTTGACAAAATTGCCCGTGTAACTCCTGATCAAACAGCACACTCTCGGAGCCTGATATAATAATCTATATTGCTTGTTAGAAGCATGACACGTCTTTCGTCGATAGAATGGTAAACAGCACATATCCTGATCAGACTGTGTGAAATACACAGGCTGACTGGGTCTACAGTGGTCGCACAAGCTCTATGTTCTCCTGTCACATTCTTATGTAATATTTAATAGAGATATATTACGTGTCGATAACCACACTGACTATTTTTTATCAAATCGGGGCATATAGAGCCTCGCCCATCCCGTTTCCTGAGCCTTGCCAGATATTTTTTCCCATTCACGGCACTAACCTACTATTCTATTTATCCCGTCAACACCTACAAATGGCTGTAAAATGCAAAAATAGTATTGACTGGATATCAAAAATGTTTCACGGCACCGTGTTTCACGGCACATACGCACTGTGTTGATGGGATAAATACATGTCCATGTTTAACCGTCGACATATTATGTAGCCCGGTGGTTGCACAACTAATTAGCTTCTACTAATAGTTCAATATATTTGGTATAGTATGATAAATTTCCAATGTTCTACTCCAGTTAACCCTTTCAACACCACAGACCTCTATAGAGACAATGTTTGCAAACAGTGCAGATCCAGATGAGCCGGCTCGTAACGAGCCGTCTCATCAGGATCTGCACTGTTTGTTAATAATTTTAAACGTCGTACAGATTACCGTTTTAGAAGAATGGAATAATTTGAATGAACAAAATTAATGAAATAGCGTGAAACATTGGCATGGAACATCCTATTAACTTACTTGGTGTTGAAAGGGTTAATCAGTAACCTGATTATTCCATGCTTTATCTGCTTGCGAAAGTATATACCTGGATTTTAATGCAGCACAATTCATGAATGTATGTCATTTGGAATTGTAACACCACATCTGAGCCACGGTGACATACACTGCTTCTCCTGGGTTGGTGAACAGACAATTCATTATGTATGTATTTAATGGTGTCTAACGGTCTGTACATAGCGACGGTCACATTAGGCCAATTTATACTAACAGGGTCGAATTTCGTACGTACCCGAGAGCAAAATACAAACCAGTGATATCAGGATGCCAGTAGGAAGAACTTTCATCATTAAATTAAATTCATATGGTCCAAACCAACTGCGCCAAGGTGAACAGACGAATGAATATACATTATTACAAATTTAAAATAGTGTATTTATTAATATAATTCTCCATATAAGCACATACCGAGCAGGAAACTAATATATAACATGTTACAGGACTAAAACATATGTTGGATATAAAACATTTCATTAAAGGTACATGCCTACTCAATAAGCACAAACTGTTCTTTATATCAGAGACATCATCTGAGACATTTTCTGGCAAAATAAACATTCATTCACCATTACCCCACGTATTGATTAGCATTATTATACATTTAATATCGGATGTAAATTTCTGCACTGATATCAGGGGTGATAACCATGTTTCCTTGTTGACGGACATTACTATTTATTCTCTGTATTTATGTTTTGATGTGCAATGATCATACTTTATAATCGGTCGAAAATATTATTTTTTCAGATGACGCATTTAATTAGTATAAATAATGAAAATAAATACCATGCCTCATTTGCATATTAAAATAGCCCGATACCACCTCGAGTCACTACCAGTAAAATACATATTTTTAAATGATGATATCTGTATAGCGGGCACTCGTAAGTTTTAGAACTGGTGGAATAGCGACACAATTATACACTTATTTAATTGTTGTAAAGAACATTGTGTGCCTGCTGAGTGGGTATGTACCTTTAAAATATAATTGAGACAAAACATACGAGTTTGTATCTAAGATGATGTGCGATTTTTCATGTTTGTTTCTTTGAGAAAATAAATGCAGAAACTGCGATATTGTCTGTAAATGACGATGAAAGTTCGCTACAATTTCATAGCAGATGCGGAATTCTATTCTGCATTTGCTCTGTACATTTCACCATTTGTCAATTGCGGAAAATATCATATTTGTTTGTAAATGATGTTCATGCGATATCGTACATCTCATTAGGTATAAAACCACATGACATGCCTCATATATGGGCCATGATCTGACAAAACCACATGGCAAGCCTCATATATGGGCCATGATCTGACAAAACCACATGGCAAGCCTCATATATGGGCCATGACCTGACAAAACCAGGATGTTTTTCATGGAACGCAAATACTGACCAACATGTATAGAAACACACCATAAAGGAATATTCTGCAGTATCCCATCAACACAGTGCGTATGTGCCGTGAAACACGGTGCCGTGAAACATTTTTGATATCCAGTCAATACTATTTTTGCATTTTACAGCCATTTGTAGGTGTTGACGGGATAAATAGAATAGTAGGTTAGTGCCGTGAATGGGAAAAAATATCTGGCGCGGCACGGAAACGGGATGTGCTCGGCAGAGCCTCGCCCATCCCGTTTCCTGAGCCTTGCCAGATATGTTTTCCCATTCACGGCACTAACCTACTATTCTCTATCTATTTTCCTTACTTCTGAACCAAAGTATATGTTGTGACCACTCATTTGAACCGTCTCGGCGAAACGGTTCAAATGAGGGGTCACAACATATACTTCTGATGAGAAACAAAGAAATTCTTGAGCCTTGCCGGATATTTTTTCCCATACACGGCACTAACCTATTATTCTCTATTTACTGAGTATGTATGACCGATGCTAATCAGACTGTACATGCACCGTTTGATATCTGGGTGCCGTTTCGCTAAACTTCATACGACTAAAATGTTCGTAAGTTCAAAGTTAGGATCGTCTGGAAATTTGAATTCATGGATTTACATTTATTGAGCATAGGCTGCATATGCAGCATATGCTCAATAAATGTAAATCCAATAAATGTTTACAAGAAGGCATTGTTAATGTGATCTTATACAAACCATCATAATTTTGCACTTACGAACTTCTTAGTCGTACGAAGTTTAGTGAAACGGCCCCCCGTCTTGGATGTGCTTACCAAAACAATAAAGCTGGTTTCATCAGATCACGACTTATTGATATGGAGGATCTTACATTAGTAATAATATAATATGATATTTATAAATATTCATATTGACATGTTAAGCGAGTTTACTATTATCAAAAGAAACGAGGCTATGAGGAGTTTCTTATACAATCAGTAAACAAGTTTAATATATAGCATAGTAACTCAAAACAAATGTTAGATTCTATATATTGCATAAGTACAACATCATACATTAAAGTTGTACTAATCACATTTGTGTACCTCATTAACATATGTGTTACACATGTTTGTGCATTATGAAGTTAATACACCATGCATAAGGGATTGATATCATTCGGTATATGTTTGTTTGCTTATTTATTAGGGTTTACCCGCCTATCAACAGCTAAGGTCATTTAAGGCCGGGTCAATGGGTTTAGTACTAACTTTTTTACGATTCATGCAATAGTCCAAAATAGCAAATGTCATTCGGTATATGACATTTGCTATTTTGGACTATTGCATATATCGTAAAAGATGACTTTAAAATATAAAAGAAAGAGCCTGACCATTGTGCCTTATTATGAACGAATCCCGATGGACAGCATTTTTAAATATTGCATTTACATGCTGTCAGGTCTAAAGGACCCTTGGAGCAATGCGTGTGTGAAATATGAAGCAAATCCAAGCAAAGAAACAGAAAATATAGGCCATTTACCCGAGTGTTAAGGTTTCGGGATGCACACAGTATGTGACCTTGACCCTGGGCTTAGAAGGGGCGGGACGGATGTGGATTTGCCACAGCGCAGTAGAGGACCATTGGAGCAATGCGTGTGTGAAATATGAAGTAAATCCAAGCAAGGAAACAGAAAATGTAGGCCATTTACCCGAGAGTCCGAGCGTTAAGGTTTCGAGATGCACAAAGTATGTGACCTAGACCCTGGGCTTAGAAGGGGCGGCACGGACGTGGATTTGCCACAGCGCAGTAGAGGACCCTTGGAGCAATGCGTGTGTGAAATATGAAGCAAATCCAAGCAAGGAAACAGAAAATATAGGCCTACGACGCCATCGGAAGGCGCGCTAAAAATGACAGACACTTGCATGTACCAGCTACGTGAGTTAATTGAAAACGACATTACATTTGCAGTAAAGTTAAAATGTACATTGTAAGCACCAACGTATAATTATGATGCTGCAAGAATATAAAAATACAAAAATAGAATATAAGTATGTTAGCGACGATACAAATTCATATCATTAACTATAAAACAAGCAACATTCTTATACAGTAATCAAAGCTTTAAATGACATTTATTTCATAATATCCAATAACATCCATGCCACACACAGCAGTATTAGCAAGCTTTTATGATAAATCATTACAACAGTATAATTCAAGGTGCATGATCACGTGATTACAACAACAACAACAATGGCTGAAAGTGTTGAAAGCACGCCCACTCCAAAGTAAGTATTATCTGATATTTTCCTTAATATTCAACGGATTTTGATGACATATGGTGCAGCAAACGCGTCGTCATGCGCTGAATTTGGTGGTCCCGGGAGTTTGGCACATACTTATGTGGTTTTTGCGAATAATCGATGTCAGTGTCAGCCATTTTGGCTGTGATAATGTAATAAATTCAGTATAGTAAAAAGGAATAAATGTATCCTTAAATTGAATATTTCTCCCTCAAAGTGTACGTAGCAAGATAAGTATAATGGTGGTGAAATAGGCTACTGAAATATGTCAGCTTCTGGCCTACAGTATGTGGCATGAAAGGATTGACCAAATGTGACTGCAACTGGTGATCTATTGGATCATACATAACTAATGATGTATTATCATATTTATTAAATGTGGCTGCGGCTGTAGAAATGGGGCTTATGGGATGCGTGACCAGTGTAGCTCCTGATCAAATAGCACACTCATGTAGCCTCATAATGATCCATATTGCTTGTTAGAAGAATGACGGGTGCTTCATTGATGAACTCATGAACAGGACAGATCCTGATCAGACTGTGTGGATGCACAGGTTGATCTGGATCTACACTGTTCGCAGAACCCATAAGCCCCATTTACTCAATCACAGCCACACATGAGCTTACCAATTAAATAAAAATGAGGAGTTTAATAAATACAATTTTAGATCATTACAATATGTGGCTGGAAAACTGTGGCTTATGGTATTTGCGACCAGTGTAGATCCAGATCAGCATGTGTTTCTGCAGTCTGATCAGGATATGCACTGTTCGCCATTCCATCAACGAAACGCTTCTCATGCTTTGACCAAGCAACATAGATCATTATCAAATTACAGGAGTGTGATATTTGATCAAGAGCTACGCTGGTCACAAACCCTATAAGTCCCTGTTTATCCAGTCACAGCCACAAATATGTTTACCAATTCAATAAGAAACAGTGAGTTTAATAAATACCATAGTAATATTACAAATATTATATTTATTATATAACCACCGAAGCATGCACTGAAGCCGCTCTGTAGTCGATTTCACCAACATTGCAAAGTATATTTATCTAGCAAAGTACACTTTGAGGTACGAATTTTCAATTGAAGGATACATTTATTATTTTTTATTATACTGAATTTATTACATTATCACAGCCATTTTGGCTGTGATAATGTAATACATTCAGTATAATAATTCAGCATACTTGTAATCATATGCAATCGTTAGTTCTATATGAAATGATGCATTTCGGGGGAAATAAATAATTACTCTCTCAAAGTATACTTTGCTAGATAAGTATAATTTGCAATTTTGATCGGCTACTGAATGTATACTGCACAATGTATTTTCGGTTTACATAATATGTAAATATTATTTATTACACTTGGTGCATTATGAGTTTTAATACACTCTGTTATTTCATTGCCAAAGAACATTGTATGCAAGGCGTATGCTTTACGACCATTGATGGTGGTCTAGCTCTTGTTTGTTTGTTTGTTTGTTTGTTTGTTTGTTGGGGTTTAGCGGCATATCAACAGCTAAGGTCATTTAAGGCCAGGTCAATGGGTTTAGTACTAACTCCCATATATTACCTGTACAAGTGCATGCACATGTTCAAGTACATGTACAAATGGGGGGAAACGACCAAAATCAGAACTGAATATTTACAATAAAATAACTATATATTGAGCCCTGAAATCAGAATAATCCTGATCTGATGCCAGGTCCTCGCCACACCAGAATCACTTGGCTCCTCTCAAAAACAGCACGATCAGTAATTTTCTTACTACTTTTATAATGGGCAATAACCCAATCCAACTCCCAGGTAACAAAAGATAATAACGTATCTGGGGGCCAAATCAGGCAAATCGTGATTCCTATCAGGAGGAACCCCTACCGTTAATTTACGCCGTAGCCTTCGCCAGACCAACGACCCGCGTCTAGCTCTTACTCTGTCAGCCCGCTCTAGCAGCTTGACAACGATATGAATGACCAGCAGCGCAGCTGGTAAAGTATAGAATGTGCAGTGTGATCAGTAGCCTATTTCACCAACATTGCAAAGCATACTTTAGTAGCAAAGTATACTTTGAGGGAGAAATTTTCAATTTTTTGAAAAATTTATTAATTTTTATTATACTGAATTTATTACATTATCACAGCCATTTAATGGCTGTGATAATGTAATAAATTCAGTATAATAATTCTGCATACTTTTAATCATGAAATATATGCATTTGTTAATTCTATATGAAATAATGCATTTCAGGAAAAATAAATGATTTCTCCCTCAAAGTATACTTTGCTAGTAAAGTATACTTTGCAATGTTGATGAAATAGGCTACTGGGTCTACAACGATCCCACATATCACAAACTCAAATGTCCCCAGTTGTAGTCGCAAATGCGTAACAAACTAAGGACACATTTTGATGTTTGCATAAATGAGCCAATTCATGGTGAAATATCAACTTATGATGATGACAAACAACATCTACTTCTTTCAGATTCAAATGATGCAGGTACATACACAATCAACAGCTATGTGTGATGCATCATCACAAGGGAAATGGGTTTATTGTGTTTTGCATCCGCGCAGTCTGATCAGGGATTACACTCGACGAGACGGCTCACCTGGGCCAGGTTGCTCAAAACCTCTGTTAGCTTAACAGATCCTTAGCAATGCTAAGGATTTAACAGTCTGTTAAGCTAACAGAAGCTTTGAGCAACCGGGCGGCCCTGACTGTTAACAACATACACTTTGGGTGAGTAATAAGGATATAAGTAATAAGGAAATAATCAGATCTTTCCAAGTAAAAAATAGGTTAAAATCTAAACTCGACCAATTTTAGAGGGGGCGTGCAAAATCAATGATTCAGAGCTAATGCGGAAGACTTTTGGTAAACAAATATTGCAAAAATCATCTCGGCGAAAACTGGTGATGTGATATGGAGGTAATACCATAATTCATAAGTAACAGTAACACTGGAATGGTATCGAAACGTCCCCGAAATAGAGGTAACATACACATGCATGTAAGTGCGACCCCTAAACATTATATATGAGACACGCCATGTGATTTACATGTGCGATATCTCATGAAACATATTGACGAAAATTCCTCTGATAGTTCCCGTAAATGACATCGAATGCTGACGAAATTTCAAAGCAGAACAATCGCACGCGTTCTTGGGTAAACAATCAAATAGGCATGTCTCACATGTCTAAATACCAGGAATGTTCGCAACCTTCAATGTTTCTGCAGCTGTGCCGTGCTGTGTGGACACAAACCAGCCATACTGGTATATACCGGTGTCACAGGAAATTCTCCCCCCTGGAAATCTCCCCCCCCCCCCCGCGGGGGAAGATTTCCAGGGTCGAGCCTGGAAATAATTCCCCCCCCCGGGGAAGAATTTCCTAGGAAATTCTCCCCCCCGGAGGCGGCGAATATTTCCAGGCTCGACCCTAGGAAATTATTCCCCCCACCCTGGAAATTCTCTCCCCCCCCCACCCACAAGATTTCTGATCAAGTGAAAATGTTTGTGTTAGAACAGTTAGCATGTGACGCATATTGGCGCCGTGGGTGGGGGGGGGGGGGGGGGTTCCTAGAAAATGCCCCCCTCACCATCTACCATATGCATAGCGGATGTGAATGTCTCTTTGTAGACAAGAATAACCCCCCCCCCCCCCCCTCTCCCTCATGATGAAATAATGTAAGTTGGTGTAGAACAGATAGCATTTGGCATGTATTGAGGGAGGGGGGGGGGAGATTTTCCTAGGAAATTTCCTGTTACACCGGTATATTGAGCATTATGACAGGTTGGCTAGACAGCACGCATTAGTTACCCTGAAAGTATAAGGAAATACAGAATAGTTAGTTCAATGATCAGTGTCACAAAATTGTGTAACCGAAATCACACAATTGTGAGACAGGTTCTTTTAATATAGATCTGGTGTGGCTGTACATAGGCATAGACAAATAGTCAAAGTCAATTTACACATTTTTAATCAGTCAATGATAACTATTGCACTATTTATCCAGCAAAACACAAGTTACAGTATCTTCTAAACGTTCCACATAGCTAAGTTTCCCTGTGAATGCATGAGTCCTAGGTTGTCACTGAATACACAAATGTTCATAGATGCACAACAAATATACACCCCCATGGTATGTCCACGAGACTAAATAATATGAATTGAGAATCCTAACATTCAAAATGGTACACTAAGGTGTCACACTGGTGTCATGGAGGACAGTAAACCACATGTAGTACGATGTCACAAAGATGTCCACTAAGAAAAAATATACCACGAAGATGTCCAATATGGATAATATGTCACTAGATGCCACGAAGAATTCCACTCAGGATTGCATACCCACAAAGATGTCCACTAAGGACAATATGTCACTAAGATTCACACGTGTTCACTCCACCGACAATCTGTCATAAGGGTGATAATACCCCAGTAATGTTAGTCTATCTCATCAATGTTCACATCAGTTCACTCCCAAAGGATACAATATTTCTCATTCACACAAATGACATCGCCTCATGTCATTCTCGGTTATTTCCATCTATGGAAATATCAGTCTCGACCCGCCATATGCTGCTCAGGAATGGCAATGCCCGTGCCGTGGAATGGAAAGGAATCCCCCAGAGGATGGACACCCAGGAATCGCCCCATCAACATAAGCCACCTGCAATTAAGTGGTCATTACCACTAACTAACTACCAGTGTCGTTTGAAGAGAATTCACCAAATTCCACGCGATTTAAATGGCTAAAATTGCATTACAATTCACAAACTCCACCTTGGTTAAATATGGGGTAAAATAACTTACAGTGTCTGGAATCCACAGATCTAGCTCACATATACAGGAATAAAATTGTACAACGTTCTCCACACAAAGCACTAATAGGTCTTCCCACAATCAGATCTCTCTAAGCAATGACCACACATGCATGCCCAGTGAACTATTCACATAGAAATGCTCAATACTTGTCCAGCATGACTGACCACTGTATGTGATATCCACTACCAGTAATTGTTAACAATGCAGCTCACCTGTAAAATGCACCTGGGTACAACTTACCTGTGCAATCAATAGTACAGGTATGTTTATAATGCACAAATAGACACAATCTATACTGAGCAACTGCACAATTTTGTGACATACCTCCGTTTCCAAGATGAAAAAACATAGTTTTTCACTCCTAATCACAAATTAAAAATCGGCTTAAAACAAATGAAAACAAAAATCTGTTGATCTCCTCTAGCTCGAGCTTACCTGCCTTGATCTTCAAACACTGTGGCTACATGAATATTCTCTACCTACACATGACGACTGAGAAAATCTGCTCCGACATTCTCGATCCTTTGATCGCTACAATGCGAAACCGGTTTCCCTTCTCTGTAGGAGGATGTATAGGACCAATCAAATCTACTGCAACTCTGGCAAATGGAGTGTCTATCAGTGATAACTCACCAACGGGTACTTTCCTGACCTTACCTTTAGAAAATGTCTTCTGACATAATCACAGGAACGACAGTACCTATTAATGTCCCCTTGTACACCGGGCCAATAAAACTGTGCCAGAATTTTGCTAGTCATCTTTCTGACCCCTAAATGGCCTGCTAAAATGGAATCATGTGCCAACTTCAAAACATGTTCTCCTCAAATGTTTTGGAACCAACCGCTGCTTAAACACCTTTCCGCCATCTACCCTCTCGGATTGGAAACGTCTGTAAACAAATCCAAACCATTTTGTTTCTCAAACCAATGAACACCTCCGCCTTTTGCTACCTTCTTCTCACCTGTAACAACACGCTCCTTTGCAATGTGCAATGTATCATCAGTCTCCTGACCAGTTCTAACTTCATTCATGTCGATGCTGCAAATTGGATTCGTCACATTAAGTGGTTTAAACTTACCTTCATTAGCAACTTGAGATCTGGTTTGTACTGCACTCACTTCACATTGACCATCATCACTGGTTTGACAGGACCAAAATTTATCTGGATTACCAGGATCTCTGGCATTTGGGATATTACCTAAGATGAGTTCAAAAACAGGATTCTCCGCACATAGGGCCTCTACATCACCTGTAAAAAATGGTGTGTCTATGTGAATCATTGCTATGGGAAGCTGCCTCACTGTACCGTCTAATAGCATACAGCCCTTGGAATTCCCAGTCAACTGATTTGCTTGTACTAAATCTCTCCGAACTACGACGCCAGAACAACCTGTATCTCTTAGTACCTTGACCTTCATTCTATTGACGAAACCATAATGTACTGGTAGATTGTCAACCTTCAAATCTTTGGAAGTACTCTTACAAGCCGCCGTCATTACAGGAAACTCATGCCCGCACTGTAATGTAACTCTACTGTTGCTCACACAACACTCTTCAAACTGACCCAAGTCCTCCTCAATACCACAACTAACAACTGTCTTCACCTCAGTATCTTCATCAGAACGATGATCTGAGCCCATTGAATTCAACCCTCTTGTGAAACCACCTCTACCTCTATAACCACCTCTATTATGGTGTTGTGTACCGCGACCTCTAGCCTGGTCTTGAGCATGATCTGTCAAACATGCTGCTTTGAAGGAAGGACCACGCCCGAAATTTCCCTTCTTTGGACAATCTTTAATGAAATGGGTATTGGATTTGCAATGGTAACAAATTCGTTCTCTTACCTTTTTTGCATCTGAACTGAACGACTTAGACTGTGATGACTGATCAAAACATTCAAATTGCCTTTTGAGTCTGGTTTTTGACGGATTGTCTCATTACACCATGTGCCTCCTGATACTGTTCTGCGAGTTCCGCCATTTCTGTAACTGAACTAATTTTTCTCTCCTTGAGAAAATACCTGCAAATTCTTGCTGGATGTCTGCATGAACTGCTCACGGATAATCACATCTCGCAAACCCTCAAAAGACTCGGGTGCCTTAGCCAATTCCATCCAACTTGCCAAGTAATCTGTCAACCTAACAATGAACTGAGGGACGGTTTCACCGACCTCTTGTCTGCTATTCCTAAAGTTATGTCGAAACCCGTCTTCCGTCAGCTGAAACCGTTTTAACAATGCTTCCTTCAATATATCATAGTCCAATGCATCAGATGGGGATAAACGTGAATACACGTCTAGTGCCTTCCCTTGGACAAGAGCACTTAAATTAGTAGCCCAATCAGTTCTATCCCAACCCGCGTTTTCAGCAAACCTCTCAACCGTTTCAAATATGCATCCATTTTATCTTGCCGTTCATTAAAAGCAGGTAATTTGGGCGATTTTGCTTTTACGTTTTGACTGACTAACACCTGAACTGAAACTAACATGGGAGCCATCAATCTTCCTCAGCTTCTCCATCTCTACTTCCATCTGAAGCATTTTAACTTTTGCCTCAGTCTCTTTCTTAGCCAATTCAAACTCGTGCTCTCTCTCTTTCGCCTCTTTCTCCAACTTCAACTTATGCATTTCTCTTTCACTAGCCCTTTCCTCTCTATCTAATCTTTCTGCCTCTTTCTTCTCAACAAATGCTAACAGTGTCTCTCCCTGTAAGCCTAATGCCTTCCCACAGTCAATTAATTTCTCATAACTAGCCATGTTCCTAAATGTTTTTTTTGTTATTGGTCAGACTAAGACTTTAATATGCATGCACTATGCAAAGCGATTTCCAGATCCTGCCGGGATCGCCATATGTCACAAAATTGTGTAACCGAAATCACACAATTGTGAGACAGGTTCTTTTAATATAGATCTGGTGTGGCTGTACATAGGCATAGACAAATAGTCAAAGTCAATTTACACATTTTTAATCAGTCAATGATAACTATTGCACTATTTATCCAGCAAAACACAAGTTACAGTATCTTCTAAACGTTCCACATAGCTAAGTTTCCCTGTGAATGCATGAGTCCTAGGTTGTCACTGAATACACAAATGTTCATAGATGCACAACAAATATTCACCCCCATGGTATGTCCACGAGACTAAATAATATGAATTGAGAATCCTAACATTCAAAATGGTACACTAAGGTGTCACACTGGTGTCATGGAGGACAGTAAACCACATGTAGTACGATGTCACAAAGATGTCCACTAAGAAAAAATATACCACGAAGATGTCCAATATGGATAATATGTCACTAAGATGCCACGAAGAATTCCACTCAGGATTGCATACCCACAAAGATGTCCACTAAGGACAATATGTCACTAAGATTCACACGTGTTCACTCCACCGACAATCTGTCATAAGGGTGATAATACCCCAGTAATGTTAGTCTATCTCATCAATGTTCACATCAGTTCACTCCCAAAGGATACAATATTTCTCATTCACACAAATGACATCGCCTCATGTCATTCTCGGTTATTTCCATCTATGGAAATATCAGTCTCGACCCGCCATATGCTGCTCAGGAATGGCAATGCCCGTGCCGTGGAATGGAAAGGAATCCCCCAGAGGATGGACACCCAGGAATCGCCCCATCAACATAAGCCACCTGCAATTAAGTGGTCATTACCACTAACTAACTACCAGTGTCGTTTGAAGAGAATTCACCAAATTCCACGCGATTTAAATGGCTAAAATTGCATTACAATTCACAAACTCCACCTTGGTTAAATATGGGGTAAAATAACTTACAGTGTCTGGAATCCACAGATCTAGCTCACATATACAGGAATAAAATTGTACAACGTTCTCCACACAAAGCACTAATAGGTCTTCCCACAATCAGATCTCTCTAAGCAATGACCACACATGCATGCCCAGTGAACTATTCACATAAAATGCTCAATACTTGTCCAGCATGACTGACCACTGTATGTGATATCCACTACCAGTAATTGTTAACAATGCAGCTCACCTGTAAAATGCACCTGGGTACAACTTACCTGTGCAATCAATAGTACAGGTATGTATACTGCACAAAATTAGACACAATCTATACTGAGCAACTGCACAATTTTGTGACATACCTCCGTTTCCAAGATGAAAAACATAGTTTTTCACTCCTAATCACAAATTAAAAATCGGCTTAAAACAAATGAAAACAAAAATCTGTTGATCTCCTCTAGCTCGAGCTTACCTGCCTTGATCTTCAAACACTGTGGCTACATGAATATTCTCTACCTACACATGACGACTGAGAAAATCTGCTCCGACATTCTCTGATCCTTTGATCGCTACAATGCGAAACCGGTTTCCCTTCTCTGTAGGAGGATGTATAGGACCAATCAAATCTACTGCAACTCTGGCAAATGGAGTGTCTATCAGTGATAACTCACCAACGGGTACTTTCCTGACCTTACCTTTAGAAAATGTCTTCTGACATAAATCACAGGAACGACAGTACCTATTAATGTCCCCTTGTACACCGGGCCAATAAAACTGTGCCAGAATTTTGCTAGTCATCTTTCTGACCCCTAAATGGCCTGCTAAAATGGAATCATGTGCCAACTTCAAAACATGTTCTCTCAAATGTTTTGGAACCAACCGCTGCTTAAACACCTTTCCGCCATCTACCCTCTCGGATTGGAAACGTCTGTAAATCAAACCATTTTGTTTCTCAAACCAATGAACACCTCCGCCTTTTGCTACCTTCTTCTCACCTGTAACAACACGCTCCTTTGCAATGTGCAATGTATCATCAGTCTCCTGACCAGTTCTAACTTCATTCATGTCGATGCTGCAAATTGGATTCGTCACATTAAGTGGTTTAAACTTACCTTCATTAGCAACTTGAGATCTGGTTTGTACTGCACTCACTTCACATTGACCATCATCACTGGTTTGACAGGACCAAAATTTATCTGGATTACCAGGATCTCTGGCATTTGGGATATTACCTAAGATGAGTTCAAAAACAGGATTCTCCGCACATAGGGCCTCTACATCACCTGTAAAAAATGGTGTGTCTATGTGAATCATTGCTATGGGAAGCTGCCTCACTGTACCGTCTAATAGCATACAGCCCTTGGAATTCCCAGTCAACTGATTTGCTTGTACTAAATCTCTCCGAACTACGACGCCAGAACAACCTGTATCTCTTAGTACCTTGACCTTCATTCTATTGACGAAACCATAATGTACTGGTAGATTGTCAACCTTCAAATCTTTGGAAGTACTCTTACAAGCCGCCGTCATTACAGGAAACTCATGCCCGCACTGTAATGTAACTCTACTGTTGCTCACACAACACTCTTCAAACTGACCCAAGTCCTCCTCAATACCACAACTAACAACTGTCTTCACCTCAGTATCTTCATCAGAACGATGATCTGAGCCCATTGAATTCAACCCTCTTGTGAAACCACCTCTACCTCTATAACCACCTCTATTATGGTGTTGTGTACCGCGACCTCTAGCCTGGTCTTGACATGATCTGTCAAACATGCTGCTTTGAAGGAAGGACCACGCCCGAAATTTCCCTTCTTTGGACAATCTTTAATGAAATGGGTATTGGATTTGCAATGGTAACAAATTCGTTCTCTTACCTTTGCATCTGAACTGAACGACTTAGACTGTGATGACTGATCAAAACATTCAAAATTGCCTTTTGAGTCTGGTTTTTGACGGATTGTCTCATTTACACCATGTGCCTCCTGATACTGTTCTGCGAGTTCCGCCATTTCTGTAACTGAACTAATTTTTCTCTCCTTGAGAAATACCTGCAAATTCTTGCTGGATGTCTGCATGAACTGCTCACGGATAATCACATCTCGCAAACCCTCAAAAGACTCGGGTGCCTTAGCCAATTCCATCCAACTTGCCAAGTAATCTGTCAACCTAACAATGAACTGAGGGACGGTTTCACCGACCTCTTGTCTGCTATTCCTAAAGTTATGTCGAAACCCGTCTTCCGTCAGCTGAAACCGTTTTAACAATGCTTCCTTCAATATATCATAGTCCAATGCATCAGATGGGGATAAACGTGAATACACGTCTAGTGCCTTCCCTTGGACAAGAGCACTTAAATTAGTAGCCCAATCAGTTCTATCCCAACCCGCGTTTTCAGCAAACCTCTCAAACCGTTTCAAATATGCATCCATTTTATCTTGCCGTTCATTAAAAGCAGGTAATTTGGGCGATTTTGCTTTTACGTGACTAACACCTGAACTGAAACTAACATGGGAGCCATCAATCTTCCTCAGCTTCTCCATCTCTACTTCCATCTGAAGCATTTTAACTTTTGCCTCAGTCTCTTTCTTAGCCAATTCAAACTCGTGCTCTCTCTCTTTCGCCTCTTTCTCCAACTTCAACTTATGCATTTCTCTTTCACTAGCCCTTTCCTCTCTATCTAATCTTTCTGCCTCTTTCTTCTCAACAAATGCTAACAGTGTCTCTCCCTGTAAGCCTAATGCCTTCCCACAGTCAATTAATTTCTCATAACTAGCCATGTTCCTAAATGTTTTTTTGTTATTGGTCAGACTAAGACTTTAATATGCATGCACTATGCAAAGCGATTTCCAGATCCTGCCGGGATCGCCATATGTCACAAAATTGTGTAACCGAAATCACACAATTGTGAGACAGGTTCTTTTAATATAGATCTGGTGTGGCTGTACATAGGCATAGACAAATAGTCAAAGTCAATTTACACATTTTTAATCAGTCAATGATAACTATTGCACTATTTATCCAGCAAAACACAAGTTACAGTATCTTCTAACGTTCCACATAGCTAAGTTTCCCTGTGAATGCATGAGTCCTAGGTTGTCACTGAATACACAAATGTTCATAGATGCACAACAAATATTCACCCCCATGGTATGTCCACGAGACTAAATAATATGAATTGAGAATCCTAACATTCAAAATGGTACACTAAGGTGTCACACTGGTGTCATGGAGGACAGTAAACCACATGTAGTACGATGTCACAAAGATGTCCACTAAGAAAAAATATACCACGAAGATGTCCAATATGGATAATATGTCACTAAGATGCCACGAAGAATTCCACTCAGGATTGCATACCCACAAAGATGTCCACTAAGGACAATATGTCACTAAGATTCACACGTGTTCACTCCACCGACAATCTGTCATAAGGGTGATAATACCCCAGTAATGTTAGTCTATCTCATCAATGTTCACATCAGTTCACTCCCAAAGGATACAATATTTCTCATTCACACAAATGACATCGCCTCATGTCATTCTCGGTTATTTCCATCTATGGAAATATCAGTCTCGACCCGCCATATGCTGCTCAGGAATGGCAATGCCCGTGCCGTGGAATGGAAAGGAATCCCCCAGAGGATGGACACCCAGGAATCGCCCCATCAACATAAGCCACCTGCAATTAAGTGGTCATTACCACTAACTAACTACCAGTGTCGTTTGAAGAGAATTCACCAAATTCCACGCGATTTAAATGGCTAAAATTGCATTTACAATTCACAAACTCCACCTTGGTTAAATATGGGGTAAAATAACTTACAGTGTCTGGAATCCACAGATCTAGCTCACATATACAGGAATAAAATTGTACAACGTTCTCCACACAAAGCACTAATAGGTCTTCCCACAATCAGATCTCTCTAAGCAATGACCACACATGCATGCCCAGTGAACTATTCACATAAAAATGCTCAATACTTGTCCAGCATGACTGACCACTGTATGTGATATCCACTACCAGTAATTGTTAACAATGCAGCTCACCTGTAAAATGCACCTGGATACAACTTACCTGTGCAATCAATAGTACAGGTATGTATACTGCACAAAATTAGACACAATCTATACTGAGCAACTGCACAATTTTGTGACAATCAGTTTGCAATACATGATATGTGGCTGTGACTAGAGAAGTGGGGCTTATGGAATTTCTGATCAGTCTAGAAGCTGATCTTCTAGCACACTCATGCATTGTTATATGGATCAGTATATACAAGTTGTTAGAAGCAGGACAGGTGATTCACTGATGAAATGGCGAACAGTTTAGTCCGTTATCAGACTGATCTGGAACATCGCTGATCGCAAATGCTATAAGTTGCCAGTCAGTTGCCAGTTTATATTTGACTGATCAATTCGATGTGGTTTAATATTAATTGAACCTTATAATGTCATCTGCTGTTGTTTCTTATATTGTATTTTTTCTTAATTAAAACATGATTCAGCATTGTAAGAGTTAATTGTCAAACACTCTATAGTTTGCACAAAAGAATACATCTAGATCACAATATACCAAAAGAAGACACATTAACCCATAATTCCAGCACAAAAATATTTACACAATTCCCTAACATTTGATTGGTCCGTAGCAAGTCTCCGTCCAAAATTTATATCCCAGTAAACTTCAGTGCCGAACTACTTTCCGTAACCGTGAGTCGCAGTCAAAATAATTCTTAAGAAAACGGAAAATAAACACCTTTTCTTGATGAATGTATTTCAAATGCTGGAATTATAAGGAATGAATGGCCTTTTTGTTGAATTTATCGGGCCTTCGTCCAGTATTCCCGCGACTTTTCCAAGTTTATACCCCAATAAATTCCACAAAAATGCCATTCATTCCTATATTATAAAGAAGAATCTAACACAATGCAACATGATAAACACACAACATGCGCATGCACAAGTAGCCTATTTTATCAACATTGCAAAGTATACTTATCTTGCTAAGTACACTTTGAGGAAGAAATGTTATTAATTTGTATTATACTGAATGTATTACATTATCACAGCCATAATTATGCATACGCTTAACCATCAAATATATACAGTTGTTAGTTCTACATGAAATAATGCATTTCGGGAAAAATAAATGATTACTCCTTGAAGACTAGGTAAGTATGCTTCGCAATTTCGGTGAAATCGGCTACAGGCAATGGACATATACCTGCTCTATAATCTGAGGGCAAGATGTGCATAACTTACCGTGAACCCAGGATGCGGATATTCATGTTGTGGTCTTCTTAGTTCATACTGTAAATGTTAAAAACGTGTTATTATTAATTACAAATGATACCTCAGTTTTGTCACAGGGTTATTATTATTAGCAAACATGGTATACAGGTATGGGGCTGGGAAAAATAACTTAGAGCATGGTTTTCCAGTAGCCGATTTCATCAAAATTGCAAAGTATACTTTCCTAGCAAAGTATACTTTGAGGGAGCAATCATTGATTTTTCCGAAATGCATTATTTCATGCAGAACTAACGATTGTGTATATTTGATGATTAAGACTATGCAGAATTATTATACTGAATTTATTACATTATCACAGCCAAAATGGCTGTGATAATGTAATAAATTCAGTATAATAAAAATTAATAAATTTATTCTAAAATTGAAAATTTCTCCCTCAAAGTATACTTTGCTAGGAAAGTATACTTTGCAATGTTGATGAAATAGGCCCCAGGTGTACGGTAAAGCTAAAACTCGTGGATTATCTCCCTGTACAGGCAGGCAATCGTGTACGGTATTGAATATATTCTGACTTCAGGTTTCATGTGGATTGATAATTGGTGTTAGGTAGGACTAGCAAGTAAAGTAAACTTTAATCAGTATCAATCCACTACAAGAGGATTATGACTGAATGGAATGACTAAAGTGACTAATTACAACTACAAACACGCTTACATGTAATCCAGCAATACTGAATCTGGTCTACATGGATGCTTCTAGGGAAATGATGTCGTCCAACTGTCGTATAACAAACAGTATGTTTTAACCCGTTCAGTAACTGGAATGGATTTTGATATGTTAATTTTCCGACCAATCCAGTTGTCATCAACTGATTTTCCGACTAGTCCATTTATGAACAGGTGCTGTTTTTGTTCTCAAAATATGAAAATTACTTGCAAACTGTGCAGATCCTGGTGAGACGGCTCGTCACGAGCCGGCTCATCTGGGTCTACACTGTTTGCCAACACCACTATACAGGCCTGTGGTGTTGAAACTCACATATGTAAAGTAATTAAGCATCAATAACATTGTACTGAATTCCACATTCATGGTATGCAGAGGCTCCATGGTAAAACAGAAATATTTACCCTTTCATTGGGGTAGATATCATTGTGCAAGTAGTCCCAGGAGAAATTGGAATTCTGGTTGTCGTATGCTGTAAATAGAACAGTGTTATTTAAAGGTACATATACATGTCCACTCAGTAGGCACAAAATGTTCTTTATAGGAATTAAATGAGTGTATAAGTGTGTCAGTTCTCAAAATTGCATATGCCCGCTATACAGAAATAATAATTTATTAACATTTAGTTCACTGATAGTGACTCGAGGTGTTATCGGGTTCACCTATTGAAGTAACGTACCAAGCCTATAAATACATTAAATATACCTAAATGTATCAATAAGTGGGAAAAAATCAGTTGAAAAAAAAGTTTAGTCCCTGTTAGAACACAATAAATTGAAAATGTCTCCCTCAAAGTATACTTTTCTAGATAAGTATACTTTACAATGTTGGCTACTGTAGCCCATTTCATCAACATTGCAAAGTATACTTTAGTAGCAAAGTATACTTTGAGGGAGAAATTTTCAATTTTAGGATAAATTTATTAATTTTTATTATACTGAATTTATTACATTATCACAGCCATTATGGCTGTGATAATGTAATAAATTCAGTATAATAATTCTGCATACTTTTAATCATGAAATATATGCATTTGTTAGTTCTATATGAAATAATGCATTTCAGGAAAAATAAATGATTACTCCCTCAAAGTATACTTTGCTAAATAAGTATACTTTACAATGTTTGTGAAATAGGCTACTGGTCCGTCTATACTACGTATGCTGCATTGATCATATATAGTATTGCAGGTGGGATGTGGAGACGGGGAGTTCAATTGCCTGTGATTTCAGCCGTTCTGGAATTGAAGTGCCATTAGCCGTGTACATAACTATACTTACTGTACATTTCGCCCACCCTGGAGTTATCGAACTCGCGCCGCCTGTATAGGCGACGTTGTCTATCGTCGGAGTCAGTGGAGGAGTCAGTGGAGGATTCTTCATCGTAGATCTGTCGTCCGCTCACCGGGCCACCAATAACGTACCCAGTGTCGATCTTCGTCGGCATTTCAGTCGGGAAGAAGCCATTACTATATGACGATCTGAAAATATTCCAAAACATTTGCAGAACTTGTGGAATCTATTCCTAGTGAGTGGTGCGAAGAGTTCCAAATGTCAAACATAATTTTGCACCCTTACATGTGTAAAAGTGTACTACCCAGTTTGAAAGATAAGAATTTTCCTGCAATTATCGGGAACCTCAAATCCTGGTTTCAGGATATATCATGAATATTGCCACCGCTGTTTAGTGGTTTATTTTGCATCAAATATATTTGGAATATGGATTGACCATGGTATATTGTATCAACGTCACTGCCTGATATATCAGTTTATCTCGTCAACACAGTGCGTATGTGCCGTGAAACACGGTGCCGTGAAACATTTTTGATATCCAGTCAATACTATTTTTGCATTTTACAGCCAGTTGTAGGTGTTGACGGGATAAATAGAATAGTAGTGTCGTGAATGGGAAACAAATATCTGGCGCGGCACGGAAACGGGATGTGCTCGGCAGAGCCTCGCCCATCCCGTTTCCTGAGCCTTGCCAGATATTTTTTTCCATTCACGGCACTAACCTACTATTCTCTATTTATCATCAGGCCAATGCCTGATACGACATTATGTTTACTATCAGTCAGTACCTATTGTGCCAATTGTGCCAATATAAGCTTGTTACCTCATAATGCATGATACCTACCTGTCATCTGATGAATAACTCATGCTTTTGGCCCTCTTTACACAAATTATGAGCACAGCAACCAGTAGCATTGTTAGGAAGAACAGCGGTATTCCGACAAATAATCCAATCACCAAACCGAAACCATCATCCGTTTTAATTGGTCTGAAAATGCATATATATATATATGGTGAAATATGTATAAACATACATTGTACGTAGCGATTAACCCCTACAATGCGGGAAACAACATTTGCTGTCAGCTGTTGTTTTAGATTCTTTTCTTTGAGAACTGTTTTCTTTCTCAAAGAAAACAATTATATTGATAGCGATTTAGAATCATTTCCATTGGAAATGATTCTAAAGTGTTGACAAACCATGTTTTGTTAGGTAAAATTGAAAACAGAGAACAGCAGACGGCAACATTTAAATCAGCAGTGTACATGGGGTAAGGGTTAGATATTTTTAATAATTCTGATAATATCAACCGAAAACCAAGCAGTGTATTACCACAGCCTGGATTCAATCGACCTAGTTATTCTATTTGCATAAGGCTTAAACAAATAATCATGTTATATGATTTAAATATGTTTCCATGTCAACATAGTTGGTTAACATGCACTCTATAAACTTAACCCTTTGAACCCGAAAGGCCGCTATATCGGTTTATGCAAACAGTGCAGATCCAGACGAGCCGGCTCGTAACGAGCCGTCTCATCAGGATCTGCATTGTTTGAAAGTAATTTTCATATTTTTGAGAACAACAAATACCCCCTATTTATAAGTGGAATAGTCTGAAAATCATTTTGCGATGATTGGATTGGTTGTAAAATTAACATATCGCAGCCCATTCCAGTTACTTAGGGGTGAAAGGGTTAAAGTGCAATTCACGAGGTACATGATGTATTGAAAAGTGGAAATAAAACTTTTAATCACAAAAAACAAATGTGGCAGAATTAACCCTTAGACCGCTACACAAAGCAATTTTCGTCAGCTGTTGCTTTTATATATTGCCGTATTTCTCAATAAAAACATGTTTTGACAGCACTCACTTCAGAATCATTTCCAATGTAAATGATTCTGAAGTGCTGTCAAAACATGTTTTAAATTATTCTAAAGTACTGTTTAAGCATGTTTTGGATGATAACAATGGAAAACAGAAAATAAACAGCAGACGACAAACAATTAAGATAGCGGTGTAAGGGTTGAGGTAGTCTTAAATCAAACATAGTTTATGTCAAACATGTTAAACACAACACAAACTCAGGTGAAGGGACCCAAACGAATGAGCATGCCAACATGGCCATAATGAAATTGTCCCCGTAATTAGAGACACAGACAACGTTCTAGTATGTTTTCCGATCGGGAAATGGACCCTGAT
Organism: Conchocele bisecta; assembly: GCA_029237695.1. Taxonomy (NCBI): domain Eukaryota; kingdom Metazoa; phylum Mollusca; class Bivalvia; order Lucinida; family Thyasiridae; genus Conchocele; species Conchocele bisecta. The sequence goes on along the minus strand of CM055270.1, from coordinate 23,352,351 downwards.
TGAATAATTTAAAAGTCAATAATGCTAGCTTGAAACAGTTACTTTCAGAAATTCATGTCTGAATAAGGAAATAATTAAACCCACCAAAAAAAGGGGGAAAGATGCAAATTTTTATCACATGAGAAAATACGCTTTGAGACTGGAGATGTGGGAAGTCTAATCGAAAGATTAACATCCCAGCAAAAGTTACAGTCATGTAGAGACCGAGCCTCCGTTTAAAATCTTATCCAAAATAACAGTGGAATGGAAATACTATGGATGCCGGTATTTTTTCACGCCTAGGGTGCGGATTAAATTCACAACATCCGATACTGAAATCCAGTGATGTACCCCAGGTCCACAACTCATCCCTCTGGGTGGCGTTTCACTAAACTTTGGACGGACTAGGAAGTTTGTAAGTGCAAAACTAAGATTGAGCAGAAGTTCGCATATAAGTAGCACATATTGAGAAAACTGATTGGTGATGTGGAATGACAATCTATACTCACTGACAAGTAGGTACACCGGTGTCCACAATGCATTCGAAGCCGGAGACACACTGGCCATTTGTTTGTATGTAAACCGAGCATAATAGGCTCTGTTGTGTAATGGTGGTCAGATCCACTGTAAAAATAGACACAGATTAGACCACATATTAGACTGAAAATGAATAAAACCATTATCGTTGTTAAAAGCTTACCAACAGAGAACAGTGTAATTTTGGTACACATGTACATGTAATATTCAATCTTTAATACATAATGGACGTGTAATTTTAGTACTCATGTAATATTCAATCTTACACAATGGACGTGTAATTTGAGTACACTTACACGATGTAAAAGTGATTATGTTTAACGTCCTAGCAACTGCTATGTTCATATAGGGACAGGACAGCAGTTTCAGGTCTCATCCGAAAAACTAGTGGGATGGAAATACTATGAAAGTATTTGTGATGCCGAGGTGAGGTTTGAACCTTGAACAACCTCTGGATTGGAAGTCATCAGTTCAAACCAATCAGTCAACATCCCATCACTCTAACACAGTGAATATTTCTAAACCAGACACTGCGAGGTCTCCAGGGCGTCTTGTCTAGAGAGGCCCACTGCAATTAAGATATATATATATGTGGCTGTGACATGAAAAATTAGGCTTATTGGTTTTGTGACCAGTGTAGATCCACACAGTCTGATCATGATTGGCACTGTTCGCCATTCCATCCACACCAGTCATGTTGCTAACAAGGAATATAGATCATTAGCATGTTACAGAAGGAGCTAGACTGGTGTCAAATTCCATAAACCCCATTTCTCTAGTCGTAGCCAATTATATATTGATTTAGAGGGTCAATTCGTTAATTACATGTACATATCAAAAGTTATGCACATATCCCATAAGCCCCATTCTCCAGTCACAGCCACATTTACAGGCAATATCCATATACATAAAGCATAACAGTTCTGCAAAGGTCCGTAGACCAAGATCCTACTTACCAGGATCGGTACCGACCGTTATTGCCACGGCAGCCGTGGTGGTGTTGAATACTTCTACTGTGGCTCCCGTTGCTAGGTCCACCATTGCCTGGGATAGTGACTGGGCGGCTTCACTCGTATCCGGGACAACCACGGTGTAGTTGACATTCACACTCCCGCGCCTGAAATAGTTAATTCCGTTACAGGTGTTTGGAGTACGTTATATGTGGCCGTGACTGGAGAAATGGGGCTTATGGGTTTTGCGAACAGTGTAGATCCGGATCAGCCTGTGCATCCGCACATCCTGATCAGGATCTGCACTGTTCACCATGATTCCATCAACGAAACCATCATGCTTCTAGCAAGCGATACAGATCGTTATCATGCTACATGAGTGTACTATCACCAGCCACACTGGTCACAAGCCCCATATTTCTCCAGTCACAGCCACATATGATGGCTAGTGAGGGTAGGGTTGTCCGGTTAGCGCAATCGGTATCAAGCGCACTTCTCACCAATGTGGTCCTGTGTTCAATTCTCGGCTGAGGCAGTACGTGAGATGGTGTGGTGGTCGCCAGATCGGACGAGTGTCTCTGTACTCTGATTTCCTCATACATGAAGGACAATACGGACGCCCCCATCCATGCCAACGAAAGCATTAGCATAAGTGCCCTCACGCTGGTTTGTAATCGTTGGAAAATAAATAAAGTTTATACTTTAGTGAGCCTGTATTTTATTGTGTCCATTAATTCCTGTAGCCTATGTTTCACCAACATTGCAAAGTATACTTATTTATCCCGTCAACGCAGTGCCTATATGCCGTGAAACAAGGTGCCGTGAAACATATTTGATATCCTGTCAATACGACCTAATCACTATTCATACGCGTCATTCGTGTTGGTGACTACTTTCCCCAGTATACTTCTCGAGTTGACTGAATAGTCTGATGGAAATGGAACTGTTTACAGTGCGAGGGTTAAATTTGGCAAATAAAAACGATATCGCCAGAAAATAAAATTAACTGCATGCCATTTTCTGAATGTCAAATCAATTTCCATTACGACCCTCAATTTCCAATTGCATTTGCTCTCTACCCATTCCGTGCGTCATTCAGACACGACTGACGTCATACTTATATTTACGTCAATAAGACTACTACGTCATTTAAAATAAAAATGGCTGCTCCCAGTGATTCCAGTCAGGTAAGGAAATAAACGAAACAAAATGGTGTTTGTGTTGTTGATTTTTATTCTGGACAGATCGCAATCGTTGCAGAATAAGCCCCAAATGGAAATGGATGGGTCTGTTGAATTTTGAGAGTGTATTTCGTTGAAAATAAACTGTAATTTCACATTGTCGGTGACAAAATATAAAGTATCAACAGAACATTTAGCTGTTGAACCTGCCTGAAGTACACGTTTTAATGGTTAATTCGGGATGGATGGTTGCCATTCTAAATAGGATTAAATCGTAAAGCTGCCATCTTGTTTTTTTTCTCCATTTCCATGAACGGTGAAAAGAACAAACAAAATCGTTGTAACATTTTAAGATTATTCGTGAAATATTTCGATGTGTACAGTTCCTAAAGTCTAAAGCAATTATTGATCAATTTACTGTCATGACTGTTGATTAACAGATTTTACAACCATACTTTATCGAACTATCTTCTGTGCGCCAATGAGTGTTTGATGTAATTCGGTTCTAACTTATCTCGCTTTTGAAGGCTAAATTAACTAAATTAAGTTGATTTAAATTCTGTTTTAGAATGTTGACGGGATAAATAGAATAGTAGGTTAGTGCCGTGCATGGGAAAAATATCTGGCTCGGCACGGAAACCGGATAGGCTCGGCATAGCCTCGCCCATCCAGTTTCCTAAGCCTCGCCAGATATTGTTTCCCATTCACGGCACTAACCTACTATTCTCTATTTATCAGGTAACCTGCCCTGTATTGACCGAATACGTACTGACTGATAACATATTGTTGTATCAGGCATTGACCTGATATCAACATCCGGGTTATCAGGCTCGGCTCGGAAACGGTAGGAATCCCTCGACAAGCCTCGGAATTCCTACGCGTTTCATAGCCTTGCCTGATAAACTTGATATCAAAAGACACTAGCCTGGTATTCTCTATGTATCGGGTAACCTGCCCTGTATTGACCGAATACGTACTGACTGATAACATATTGTTGTATCTGTATCAGGCATTGACCTGATATCAACATCCGGGTTACAACGAAGCGAAAACTGACGTTCCATTGGTCGGTTGACGTCACGTGACGTTACCGAATGACGTCAGTGTCATGACGTAACGTAAACAAGTCCGTGTTCTGTCCATAGAATAAGACGTCATATAATGTAATTTTCGAGCATAAAACGTTACCTGATAAATAGAATACCAGGCTAGTGTATTTTGATATCAAGTTTATCAGGCTCGGCTCGGAAACGGTAGGAAACCCTCGACAAGCCTCGGAATTCCTACGCGTTTCCTAGCCTTGCCTGATAAACTTGATATCAAAAGACACTAGCCTGGTATTCTCTATGTATCAGGTAACCTGCCCGGTATTGACCGAATACGTACTGACTGATAACATATTGTTGTATCAGGCATTGACCTGATATCAACATCCGGATTACAACGAAGTGAAAACTGACGTTCCATTGGTCGGTTGACGTCACGTGACGTTACCGAATGACATCAGCGTAATGACGCAACATAAACAAGTCCGTGTTCTGTCCATAGAATACGACGTCATCTAATGTCATTTTCGAGCATAAAACGTTACCTGATAAATAGAATACCAGGCTAGTGTATTTTGATATCAAGTTTATCAGGCTCAGCTCGGAAATGGTAGGAATTCCTCGGCAAGCCTCGGAATTCCTACGCGTTTCCTAGCCTTGCCTGATAAAATTGATATCAAAATACACTAGCCTGGTATTCTCTATTTAGCAAAGTATACTTTGAGAGAGAAATTTTCAATTTAAAGATCAATTTATTATTTTTTATTATACGGAATTTATTCCATTATCACAGCCATTTTGGCTGTGATAATGTAATAAATTCACTATAATAATTCTGCATACTTGTAATCATCAAATATATGCAGTCGTTAGTTCTATATGACATAATGCATTTCGGGAAAAATAATTATTTCTCCCTCAAAGTATACTTTGCTAGATAAGTATACTTTGCAATTTTGATGAAATCGGCTACTGGGCCACACATAATACTATAAATATAGATTAACTCTTTGCATGTTGGGACAACTTGAATGTATTATATTGTCATTACTTCACCCTGTAAATATAATGAATATATATTTGATATCCTGTCAATACGACCTAATCACTGCGTATGAATATGTGCCATGCGCTTCATGCTAGTCAATTCTCCGATTTTGTGGATGCGGCTAGGGTTATTTTTTGGCATTTTAGAGCTATTTATAGTGTTGACGGGATAAATATAATAGTATGTTAGTGTCGTGAATGGGACAAAATATCTGGCGCGGCACGGAAACGGGATGTGCTCGGCAGAGCCTCGCCCATCCCGTTTCCTATGCCTTGCCAGATATTTTTCCCACGGCACTAACCTACTATTCTCTATTTAGCGAGCTGGGAAGAAGGTAAATCAATGAGCTGCCTTGTTCGTGTGGAGTAACATTGGGTACGATGGCAAACAGGCTTATATGTATCAATGGCGGATTGTGTTTCATACCACAAAATGCAAGTTTGCATGGGGTTTCTTGAATTTATAGACATTCAGGGCTCCAGATAAGGAATTAATACTTGAGTATTGTCACTCCATATTTCTGAAACAATTTGGTAATTCCTTAATTTTAATTTGGTAAAATAAAATCACATTGCTGTTTATAATTACATATCAGCAGACAGCAATTATTGAATGTCTAAATGAAAACATGTCTTGGCAAGCTTTGTTTTCATGGAAAAAAACAATAAAACATGCTATATTTGTGGTCGGTTTATTGTTTTCTGTATGATAAAGGTACCAAATTTTTAAATTATTTTTGATACTCACTACTTCTGATTTCAATTGGGCTTTTGGCAATTTTAATTTTTAAGCAAATACGCAGCTTATCTGGATCTCTGGACATTAATAGACACATGAACATCTTGCATTGAATTTGTTAGTACGTGTGCCACCAAATATCATCTATGCACAAATATTTGTACAGCAGACTGGTCGATACTGGTCTTCCATAGTAGGATTGGTTCCAAATTTTAAGTTAATAAATTATAAGAATTGACAAACTATTCACAAAATATTGTGAAATTTGTTGACACTGAATGATGTTTAATATTTGATATTATTGCAATGAATATCACAACTTTTTGGAAGATACAAGTACATAATTCCAGCACAAAAATATTTACACAATTCCCTAACATTTGATTGGCCCGTAGCAAGTCTCTGTCCAAAATTTATATCCCAGTAAACTCCATGCCGAACTACTTTCCGTAACCGTCAGGCGCAGTTAAAGTAATTCTTAAGATTTCTCGATGAATTTATTTCAAATGCTGGAATTATAAGGAATGAATGGCGTTTTTGTGGACTTATCGGGGATATAAACTTGGAAAAGTCGCGGGAATACTGGACGAGGCCTTCCGGCCTTCGTCCAGTATTCCCTCGACTTTTCCAAGTTTATACCCCGATAAATTCCACAAAAAGGCCATTCATTCCTATAATATAAAACAGACATTGAACAATCATTATCCAATATCGATGTCAAATAAAGGAATTCAAATATTGAAATTGTAAAGAATAAGCTGGAGAAAAAACTTACGACAATAAGTAAATGATCACGTCAATTACGTCTGTGTCACCCATCTTGCCTCTATAATACGCCAACAGCTGGAAAACAACAACAACAATACCAGTGAGCATGGCAAACAAACAACAGAGATATTGGATCATGAAGATAACAGACTAATACAATTGGATCACTTCAACACAGTTTGACTATATTGTACAAATGTCATATTTGAAAACCTTTTAATACTAGCTACCTCTTTCCTAATATATGCAAACAGTGTAGATGATGGTGAGCCAACTCGTAACGATACGGCTCATCAATATCTACAGCATGAGCGGACATCTTTCAATTTTTAAGAAAATGACTACCTTTTCTGCATAATGGAACAGTCTCAAACTTAACATGCCCATGACAGTTACTTAGGGGTTGAATGGGTTAACATGATGACGAAATACAAGTTCACGGAATAATCTTTAGAACATGTACACAGAACATGAACACAAAATCAAACTGTCTGATTCACCGAGTGTCACAACTAACCAAATGGAAAAGTGAAAGTGAAAGCGTTTAAATTCCCAGCAACAAAGGTCAAATAGAAACGGGACCACAATTTAAAGTTTCATCCGTCAGACCAGTGAGATGGAAATACTATGTAAGTATTTTTGACGCCAATGTCAGGTATGAACCCACAACCTCCGGATTGGAAGTCAGGTGCTCTAACCCCTAGGCCACAATCCATCCCTACTAACCAAATGGAAGACTTTTCCGCACATATTTCTGTCTATGCTCAGGCAATGTATGAATTAGCCAGCCTGGACTCGTGTTTATAAAATTTTCTCAGCTTGTTCTCCATTCTCATGTTCTCAAGTTTATGTTCAAAATCACGCAGTTTGATTGGCCGGAGGCCAATCAAACTACGTGGTTTCGAGTTCAAATGTTGTCGAAGTTTGGAGAGCGGTCTCAAAGAGGTTTATAAACACATACCCAAGATGAAAGATTAATAAGAGACACTTACCGAAGCACGGATTTCGCCTGTATAAATGTAGTAGGTTATATTCACTCTTATGTCATCTGTGTCTGGGATATCATAGTTGAGCGAAACATAAAATGTTGCAGCATTTTCTCCACCTGAAATAAAATAGAACAAAGGCATCGTTATTACGAAGCTAACCCCTCGCTGGCAGCCTTGATAATAATAATAAAAAAACGCATTTGCCTTAAAAAGCCTTACAAACAAGGTCAACTAAGTCCTCAGTGACCCTGACCTTGGGCAGTCGGACGTGGGGAGTATGCAAAACAAAGCACCATTCCTAGACACACATTGTGGCCAAATATTATCACCCTGTCAGCGAAGGGATAACTAGATTTGTCAGTAAGTGTGGGATTATGGAATACACCGTGTGGCCACTGACACCAATTTTCTTGACCTTTACCTGGATATAAGTTATAGAGGCGGTCGCACATTTCTCACGGTATGAGGGGGGATCACCATGTGTATGCACGAGTCAAAATATGAAGAATATCTACGAAAGTAAACAGATAAGTCAAGGATACTACACACTGCACTCCTTGTGCTTTATTTCATCACAAATGGTGAAATAATAAGAAAGTTATAATAAAATAATACCGGAGCCAAGGCGAAATCGGCTGCTTTTGCTGTTAACATATCCAACAAGAAAATATATAATTGCCACCGGTGGCAGATTGGAGAACCTCCGTAAAACTTCTTAGCCGGACCCATGGATGGACGGAGGATGGACACAGTCCAAACAGTATATATTTACCCTGTCCTTACATGCATAATGGAAACGCCCATTCAACGTATTGCGTCTAATTACATTAGCCCCACGTGACGTCGTGCGACGTTGTTGATTCGTTAAAGTTTGTTTCACGTCATTAAAATACATGACGTTCATCGTCGTTGCTGTTCCAGCAATTGCGACAAAATGACGTAAAACAAGATTATTATTAATGTTAACGCCATATTTGCTTATTTACATTTTTGAATATTAAGACTATCAGAAAATGCAGTGTAAATATAAGTAATACAACCATGGGCTGCTGCGTTTACTGTGGTTTCACAATACATTTGGTCTGTTTAAAGTTTGAAAGGAGTCCTTCGCAACAGCCCATGGTTTTATCCCTTAAACATGTATGGCTCCCAGGCCTACCATGACCCAGGGCATAACACCATGTTCATTCCCCTCCATGACTACACAGTCATGCTCTATATATGTGGCTGCGATGGGGAATGGGGTTTAAGGAATTTGCGACCAGTGTAGATCCAGATCAGCCTGTCCATCTGCACAGTCTGATCCGAATATATACTGTTCGCTATTCCATCAATTAAACATGTACGTGTCATGCTTCTAACAAGCAATATACTTGTATATCATTACCAGGTGTAATGAGTGCGCTATTTGATCAGGATCTACATTTATCACAAATCCCATAAACCATATTTATCCAGTCACAGCCACATATCTGTGCAAAATAAGAGTAATGGATAAATCACAATGAACAACACCTACCTTTAGGAGCATACGTGGTAGTTTGGCCTGCAAGTGAAAGAAACACAGGTTAGCTGTGAGGCAAGGAAATGTTCCATGATTTATGACATGTGAGGTAAGGAAATGTGCCATGATTTGTGACATGTGAGGTAAGGAAATGTGCCATGATTTGTGGCATGTGAAGTAAGGAAATGTGCCATGATTTATGACATGTGATGTAAATTGTGACATGTGAGGTAAGGAAATGTGCCATGATTTGTGACATGTGAGGTAAGGAAATGTGCCATGATTTGTGACATGTGAGGTAAGGAAATGTGCCATGATTTGTGGCATGTGAGGTAAGGAAATGTGCCATGATTTATGACATGTGATGTAAATTGTGACATGTGAGGTAAGGAAATGTGCCATGATTTGTGACATGTGAGGTAAGGAAATGTGCCATGATTTATGACATGTGAGGTAAGGAAATGTGCCATGATTTATGGCATGTGATGTAGGGAAATGTGCCATGATTTATGACATGTGATGTAAGTAAATGTGCCATGATTTATGACATGTGAGGTAAGGAAATGTGCCATGATTGTGACATGTGAGGTAAGGAAATGTGCCATGATTGTGACATGTGAGGTAAGGAAATGTGCCATGATTGTGACATGTGAGGCAAGGAAATGTGCCATGATTTATGACATGTGAGGTAAGGAAATGTGCCATGATTTATGACATGTGAAGTAAGGAAATGTGCCATGATTTATACATGTGAGTGAAGGAAATGTGCCATGATTTATGACAGTAGGAAGGAAATGTGCCTGATTTATGAAATACATGTGATGTAGAGTGCATATATGACATGATAGGTTTAGACGAGGTGCCATGATTTATGACCATGTGATGTTTACAGAATGTGACATATGTAGTTCCTTAACCAAGTGCATGTACAGTGCAACCTCTCTACAACAGCCATCCATGGGAAGAGGCAAAATTGGCTGTTATAGAGAGGTGGCTGTTGTAGGGAGGTTAATGCTGAATACAATTTTATCGTCTGATGTTTATTTATTTTCTTCAATAATTCTCAATAAAAACATGTTTTGACAGCATTTTAGAATCATTTCCAATGGAAATGATTCTAAAATGCTGTCAAAACATGTTTTTATTGAGAAAGAATGCAAAATCAACATCAAACGACAATGTTCATGCTCAGCAGTGTAAGAGTTAGATATAGATGAACTCATCCATTTGGGATATAAAATAGCGGCTGTTACAGAGAGGTGGCTGTTGTAGAGAGGTGGCCGTTCGGGGAGGTTCGACTGTACATTCAGAATACACAGTTACGGGTATGAAAGGTTTTAAGCGTTTAGGTAGAGGAGCTGTGGAAGGAGTTAAAAATAAATAAATTGGAAATTGACTCCGAAACTTGGCGAGATAGCTTGGGAATGATCTAAATAGAAAACAAAGGTTACATTTTGACAATAGGTCCACTATTTCTCAAATTACCCCCATGTTAAATCCCCATAGAAAACGTCACTCATGGGGAAATTATTTTTGCGTAATACAATCATTATTGGACCAATGTTGCGAAATGAAAATGAGTCTCATTCTTAAATGCTGATAAAATGTAAGGTTATCGAAAAACTATTGTTTTTGCATTGTTTATATCGCCGTACAATTTGTGCAGGTTTCGTGAAACAGACAGTAGGTTTGAACAGGTTAATACAACTTACTTGAGTTTCCACTCTAACTTACTTTCCACACAAATGTCGTCTGAATTGTTTACATATCCTACAAAGCAGGAGCACTTAAATCCACCAAACGTATTGTGGCATCCCCGATTGGCCATGGAGTCGCAGTCGCTGGTTCCCGCCTTGCATTCATCCACATCCGCCTCACACCGGGTACCGGCCCAGAATGCATTGCAGTCACAGACGCCGGTCACATGGTTACACGCCTGTTGGGGATTGTTCGTGTTGGCGTCCGTACAGTTGCAGCTTTCCGCACACTCGTATCCGTAGGTGTTCCCAGAACAGGCTGGAATATGATATAATAATACTATTCTTAATTTAAAGAAGGTGACACACTTAGTTAGAAACTAATCTTTTTTCATATGACCCTGGCGGCCGTTTCACTATACTTCGTACGACTAAACTGTTCGTAATTGCAACATTATGATAGTCAGTAAATTTCACATTAAAACGTTTTCTTGTAAACAATTATTGGATTTACTTTTATTGAGCATAGGCTGTCTATGCAGCCTATGCTCAATAAATGTAAATTCATCCATTTAATTTTCCAGACGATCCTAAATTTGCACAGACGAACATTTTAGTCGTACGAAGTTCAGTGAAACGGACCCCTGTAGTATATACATGTACATGTACAAAGTTAAAATAAGCATACATGGTAGCAATATGCACTATGCTACAACCACACACATTAAGACGGGATAGTATTATGTACAGTCGAATTTCCCTGAACGGCCACCTCTCTACAACAATACCCTCTTTCTAACAGCCGCCATTTTATATCCCAAATGGATGATTTCCTCTATATTTAACCCTCAGATTGCGGAGCACGAACATTTTAGTCTGTTGTTGCTTTATATGTTGCCTTAATTCTCAATAAAAACATGGTTTGGCAGCATTTTAGAATACTTTCAATTGGAAATTATTCTAAAATGATGTCAAATTATGTTTTTTTATGAAAATAATCGAAGAAAATAAATAATCAGCAGACGACAAAATTTAATCCAGCATTAATCTCCCTACAACAGCCACAACTCTACAACAGCCAGGTCTGCGTCTTCCCATGGGTGGCTGTTGTAAAGAGGTTGCACTGTACAGTGTACAACTCTACAACAGCCAGGTCTGCGTCTTCCCATTGGTGGCTATTGTAGAGAGGTTGCACTGTACAGTGTACTATTAAGACTATTTTGTAAATTTTCCTCACTTTCTCTTAAACGCACAAGTCGTCACCATTCAAGCGAACTGTCTCACAGAGATGGTTCATATGAGTGGTAACAACATAATTATATACGTCATTTGATAAATATAAAACATGCTCAAAGAGGTTTATAAGCACTTGTCCAGAAGTCTCATAAGGAATGTATTTACTGTATAATATATAACTTGATTTAATGTAACATTCTCATACACATGCTTTATTATTTCGAATATAAATACATGTACAATTGTTTAGGTAGAGGAGCTGTCGAAGGAGTTAAAAATAAATAAATTGGAAATTTACTCCGAAACTCTGCGAGATAGCTTGGGAATGATCTAAATACAAAACAAAGGTTACATTTTGACAATTGGTCCACTATTTCTCAAATTATCCACATGTTAAATCCCCATAGAAAACGTCACTCATGGGGAAATTATCTTTGCGTAATAAAATCATTATTGGACCAATTTTGCGAAATGAAAATGAGTCTCATTCTTAAATGCTGATAAAATGTAAGGTTATCGAAAACCTATTGTTTTTGCCTTGTTTATATAGCCGTACAATTTGTGCAGGTTTCGTGAAACAGACAGTAGATTTGAACAGGTTAATACAACTTACTTGAGTTTCCACTCTAACTTACTTTCCACACAAATGTCGTCTGAATTGTTTACATATCCTACAAAGCAGGAGCACTTAAATCCACCAAACGTATTGTGGCATCCCCGATTGGCCATGGAGTCGCAGCCGCTGGTTCCCGCCTTGCATTCATCCACATCCGCCTCACACCGGGTACCGGACCAGAATGCATTGCAGTCACAGACGCCGGTCACATGGTTACACACCTGTTGGGGATTGTTCGTGTTGGCGTCCGTACAGTTGCAGCTTTCCGCACACTCATCTCCGTAGGTGTTCCCAGGACAGGCTGGAGTATGATATAATAATACTATTCTTAATTTAAAGAAGGTGACACACTTAGTTAGAAACTAATCTTCCATGTGACCCTGGCGGCCGTTTCACTATACTTCGTACGACTAAACTGTTCGTAATTGCAACATTATGATAGTCTGTAAATTTCACATTAAAATGTTTTCCTGTAAACAATTATTGGATTTACTTTTATTGAGCATAGGCTGCCTATGCTAAATAAATGTAAATTCATCCATTTAATTTTCCAGACGATCCTAAATTTGCACAGACGAACATTTTAGTCGTACGAAGTTTAGTGAAACGGACCCCTGTAGTATATACATGTACATGTACAAAGTTAAAATAAGCATACATGGTAGCAATATGCACTCTGCTACAACCACACACATTAAGACGGGATAGTATTATGTACAGTCGAATTTCCCTGAACTGCCACCTCTCTACAACAATACCCTCTTTCTAACAGCCGCCATTGTATATCCAAAATTGATGATTTCCACTATATTTAACCCTTAGACTTCGGAGCACGACAATTGTAGTCTGTTGTTGCTTTATATGTTGCCTTAATTCTCAATAAAAACATGGTTTGGCAGCATTTTAGAATAATTTCAATTGGAAATGATTCTATAATGATGTCAAATAATTTATGATGTTTTTTTATGAGAATAATCGAAGAAAATAAATAAACAGCCGACGACAAAATTTAATCCAGCATTAATCTACCTACAACAGCCACAACTCTACAACAGTCACAACTCTACAACAGCCAGGTCTGTACAGTGTACTATTAAGACTATTTTGCAAATTTTCCTCACTTTCTCTTAAATGCACAAGGCGTCACCATTCAAGCGAACTGTCTCACAGAGATGGTTCATTTGAGTAGTAACAACATAATTATATACGTCATTTGATAAATATAAAACAAAAATGTAAATGAAAAAAATCTTTATTGTATCAATAGTCTGTACATGCCTACATGTATCAGCTACAATCTAAACATTTTCAATAATCTCCGAAGGGAAGCAAATATAAGCAAATATAATTGCTGATATTTAAATAAAGATACATGTACCCACTGCTGACTACTAGGCGAATACAGACACCTTGGTGTGCCGGTTGAGAGACAGCTTATATGGAGGCAAGAAGAACAAGAAGAATCGTCACTCTGTTATTGAATAACTTACTACAAGACCTTTATTTGGAAAAGATTGTAAATAATGTAAATATTGTTCATGATATCGAACATGTTCTTAGGTACAAAATCACATGGCATGTCTGAACACGTTATCAGGAGTTTATGTGACGTCTACATTGCAGCCGGCTACAATATGGATGTCATATATGCGGATAGACTATTCCATCTATTTTGACTAAGAATATGTGATCGAAAATTCAATAAGAACGAGATGATATAATTATAAAAAGGTCAAGCTTATTTGTGACTGTGAATGGCCAATGCGGGCGTATGGCCTTTGAAACCAGTATAATCCCAAATCACACAGCGTGTCTGCGCAGTCTGATCCAGGTCTGAAGTGCCTGATAATTTCTCCATATATGTTGTCACCATTCATTTGAGCCGTCTTGTGAAGACGGTTCAAACGAGTGGTAACAACAACAAGAGGCCCAAATGGGCTTGTATCGCTCACCTGAAATTATTATCCCATGACAGTCGATTACATTTACTTGTACCAATATATGTACAGTTCATGGTGGGTTCACGGATCATAATATAAACTGGTCAGTTTTACATGCCAAGCTTCGAAAAGGAAAACATATGCACTTTATAAAAAATATAATAACATGATCTACAACATCTGAAGGCGACTAACCCAATATTTTGAAATTAATCGTCTTTATTAAGTGATTTTTTATGGACGTAAAATTCACAAAAGTGACAGTCTCCTTGATATCTTCAATTTGATATATAACATGACCATATTTGGTCAAATGTGAAACTAGATCCCCGGGGGCCCCGCCCATTTTTGTTTCCAGGGTCATCATTTTAATAAATCTGAAAGAGCATTGACTGTCGATCATTCCTGTCAAATTTTGTCTAAGTGGCCCAGCGGTTCGCGACAAGATTGATTAAGAATTTGACCTAATTTTCGATGGCGGCCGTATTTGATTATGCGACAGCCTCGATTTTTACAAATATGAAACGGCTTCACCCTCGCACCATAACTGTGAAGTTTGACCAGCATCGGACAAGAGGTTGACGAGAAGATATTTGAAATCTATTAAAAAGATGACCTTTCGGCGGCCATCTTGGATGACGTAGTCAACCGATTTTGACATAACATGCACCAGAGTGATCGTTTCTTCGAAATATTCGATTTGATCTATAACATGACCATATTTGGTAAAATGTGAAATTTCGTTTAAACTATATATTAAAAGAATGACCTTTTGGCGCCCATCTTTGATGACGTAATTATCCGATCCGATTATCCGAAGAATGATCCAGAGTGATCATCTCCTATATACCTTCGATTTGATATATAACATGACCCAGGCATGGGAGTGGAACATTATCCCCAATCCTGAAAATTTATTTGAGCAGCGGATTGCGCTACGATTTGCTAGGGGGTTCTGGGGGCATGCCCCCCCCCCCCCCCCCCCCACCCCCATAATTTTATTTCAATTCTAGATGCTCTGTGCAAGATTCACAAAAGTGGTCCCTGGGACCTCAAATCCGGATTTCCGGATTAATCCGAAAATTTCCCATGCCTGATGACCATATTTGGTCCAATTTGAAATTTGTCTCCGACGTGACCTCACCGGGCCCTACCCATTTCTGACCTCGTGATCATCATTTTAACATATCTGAAAGAGCATTGACTGTCGATCCTTCCTTCAAAGTTTCGTTGAAATTGGACTGGCGATTCATGTGAAGAAGATTTTTTTTAAGAATTCGACCCTTTTCCATGGCGGCCATCTTGGATTATGCGACGACTTCCAATTAAACAAATCTGACGTCCCCCATCCCCATCCATAGATCATCCATCTGAAGTTCGATTTGACCAACATTAACCGAGCGGTTCGGGAGAAGGAGACGTTGAAATTGTGGACGGACGATGACGATGACGGACGAAAAGCGATAACAATATATCTATTGAGCCTTTGGCTCAGGTGAGCTAAACACTTTAGAGATGAAATAAATACTGATTTTGTTTTTCTCAAAAGTTTCATACTACCTGTACTATAATTATATGGGCTAAACATGCATATTGCCAATGAGGAAAAACTAAAATCTGCCAAACTTGTATCATGCAGTA
Organism: Conchocele bisecta; assembly: GCA_029237695.1. Taxonomy (NCBI): domain Eukaryota; kingdom Metazoa; phylum Mollusca; class Bivalvia; order Lucinida; family Thyasiridae; genus Conchocele; species Conchocele bisecta. The sequence goes on along the minus strand of CM055270.1, from coordinate 23,336,481 downwards.
AAAAATCTGTAAAAAAAATCAGGTGTTACATTGTAATGTAAACATTTCGCAAGCATTTCATTGTAACCACATGTATATGGCTCAGAGTATATCCATAATTCTGGGTAGATGTTGGTGTGTTCCAATATCGAGAAATATAATAATAATAGCTGCACTCACCCATACAATCATTATTGGTGTCTGTAAAATAACCTGTCATGCAAACACAGTCGAAACCAGCGACCTTGTTGACACACCTGGAGTTGGCGGGACAGTTATGGGTGACAGCTGTACACTCGTCAATGTCCGTTGTACATTTGACTCCCGTCCAGAATTGTTTACATGTGCACCCAGTCGCCTTGGAGCATTCCACGGTGTTGGTGGCGTCACACGTACACGTGTTAGTACACTGTTTTCCCCACGTACCGTCCGCACAAACTGCAAGTGGGAGATTATGGGTTACCTGTATTGTACATTTATCAGAACATTATTGGTCGGCAAAATTGTGACGAGCAAATCATTGTTGGATATACACCGCAAGTATCAAGGAGACACTTTGGTTAACCAGTTTCCATGCATATATATATATATATATATTATTATTAGATTACATATTAGCGACTGTATTCATACTGGTCAAATAACTTAATCCAAGATGATCATGTTGAGACAAGGAAGTATTTCGTTGAACATCACCAATTAGTAGCATTTTTTAATGAAATATATATCATTTTATGTGTACCTCTTCCTTATATTGCAACTAACAGAAATGAGCAGTCTTTTCAGGATGACTTATGGAGAGCCAATGGAAGATATTTATCCAGGTCATTAACTTACTATCTATTGTTATTCTACATCAACACCATGCCGTGTACTGGTTAGTTTCGGGTGACAACCACTGAGAGTACACAACATAGATGTTATGTCTTGCTCTTATATTTGAATGTGATTGGAGGAATGGGTATCAGGCTACAGGAGTGTGATATTTGATCAGGAGCTACACTGGTTACAAGTCCCATAATCCCCATTTCTTCAGTCACGGCATTTATTCAGTACTAAACTTCGTATGACTAAAGTGTTCGTAAGTGCAAATTTAAGCTGACCCATTGAGCTGACCCACTTGATCCGGGCCATTGGGAACTTATTTATAGGCTCTGAAACTACCATATGCCAGCAGTTGGCCAATTATGCCATTCTGTCAAAATGTCAGCCATCTTGACCTATTTTTACGATCGCCAGAATGATGTCACCCACCATGAGACTTTTGGCAATTTCAGATATGTATACAACTCAAAACCTATCAGTGACTTCTAATCAATTGTTACATGTACACTCATTCTGCATTCCGGAGGATCCAGTGGCAGTTTCACTAAACTTCGTACGACTAAAATGTTCGTAAGTGAAAATTTAGGATCGCCTGGAGATTTCAATTGATGGCTTTACATTTATTGAGCATAATGTTCAATACATGTAAATCCAATAATTGTTTACAAGAAAACATTGTTAATGTGAAATGTACAGACTATCGTGATTTTGCACTTACATTTTATGTAAACAACACGTGTACGATATTACGGAGCCCCGCAGGGGACGTAGAATTATTTACTTTATACATTGTTAATTCGTGGGAGCGAACTGTTATATCGTGGGAACGAATTGTTAATTCGAGGGAACGAATTGTTATATCGTGGGAACGAATGGTTAATTCGAGTGAACGAATTGTTAAATTGAGGGAACGAATTGTCATTTCGTGGGAACGAATTGTTAATTCGAGGGAATTAATTGTTATATCGAGGGAACGAATTGTTAAATTGAGGGAACGAATTGTTATTTCGTGGAGACAAATTAATAAAAAAAAATCCATGTCTCCTGCGGGGTTCCGTACGATACCGCTAAGGCCATGCCATTGTTTTTCTCTGTTAAGCGTCCACCTGAATAGCCAAAACCTACTTACGAATCCGGTAAAAACAAACAAGGCTTTGAAAAAAAAACGAGTGTACAAAGGGTTGATGAATGTTTTAACATAAATTTAAATTGCCGCTAAATAATAAGAAATAATAAGAACATGCTCGTATTAAACTTATTAAGTGTAAATTCATTAACGGATTTAAAACTTAGACAAGTCCCAAATCAATTTTCATATTACTTCACCAGTAAAATAGCATACATAGTTTGTCTGTTTTTTCATAGAACAACTCTCAAAACCGACGCTTCACAGAGGAAGAACTTGATAGGGCCTAAACTATAAAGTGAATGGAAACCAAATAAGAAGACTTACCTGTACAGGCAATCAGCGCTCCTGAGAAACCGGTATAATACGAGCACGAGTAGCTACTTTCTATTTAAGTAAAACGTGTACGATACCACTACACTATAAAGTGCATGGAAACCAAATAAGAAGACTTAACTGTACAGGCAATCAGCGCTCCTGAGAATCCGGTATAACACGAGCACGAGTAGCTACTTTCTATTTAAGTAAAACGTGTACGATACCACTACACTATAAAGTGCATGGAAACCAAATAAGAAGACTTACCTGTACAGGCAATCAGCGCTCCTGAGAATCCGGTATAACACGAGCACGAGTAGCTACTTTCTATTTAAGTAAAACGTGTACGATACCACTACACTATAAAGTGCATGGAAACCAAATAAGAAGACTTACCAGTGCAGTCATTCTGTATTCCGGAGTATCCGGAAAAACAAGAGCACGTGTAGTCACCGTCCGTGTTCGTGCACTGCTGTGTGCATGTATCCGTACCTTCCGAACACTCGTCTATATCTGGAGACAGAGAATCACAGTTACCGTAGAAAGAGTGAAAGTGAATGGGTTAGATGTCACAGCAACAGCTAAGGTCACATAGAGACGGGACCACAGTTTAAAGTCTCATACCAGTGGCATGCAAATACTGTGAACGTATTTTTGATGCACCGAGGTGAGGTTTGAACCCACAACCTTCGGATTGGAAGTCAGGTGTTCTAACCCCTAGGCCACAACCCATGCCTAACTGTCACAGTATAAGTAGCTGTCTCCGGCTGGGAAAATGGATCTTACAACCATTTGTCCGTGTCCATTCTAACAGGGGCTATTAGAAATGGCCTAGAAAGTTCAGTGGGCCACATGTTAATACCCGAGGAGAAATCACAAAGAAGCAGCAGATACAAGATGAGAAGATGAGGATTAAGTATTTCAATATCATGCATGGACATGAATTATAACATCATTTATCATTTGAAGCTTAACAATGTATGTTCATTGTATTTGTATAAAATATTGCATACAATGAAGTGTACATGTAAGAATTATGGCAACACAGATAATTTTCCGGCGAAAAAAACGTATATTTTTGTAATGGCTAAGTTTAAGACCGGGGTAGTCCCTTTTAAACTAGAGCTACTGTCTGTTTCACGAACCCTGTCCAAATTATTACGGATATCCAAAAACAATTTTATTGTCAAAATTTCAGAATGAGCCTTCTATATATTTCGTGAAATTTTGTCAATTATTGATTTTATTACGAAAAATTGATTTGTCTATGGAAATTTAACACGACGGAACTTGAAAGGATATAGAGGAGCTAGGGAGGAGTCAAACAACGAAAACATTTGAAAATCGACTGCTAACTATGGCTAGATAGCTTGGAAATGATCTAACTAAGAAAACAAAAGTTAAATTTTGAAAATATGTCCAGTATATCCGAAATTCTAAAAATGTCCCCATGTTAAATCCCCCATAGACATCTTCACATAGTGAATTTGTCTATGGCAATTTAACATGGGGAAATTGGTTTTTCACAATAAAATAAATATTGGACGAAATTTCATGAAATAAAAAGGAGGCTCATAAATGTTGCTTTAATTTAATATTATCGAAACACATTTTGTTATATAGCCGTAGCAATTGGGCAGGTTTCGTGAAACAGACAGTAGAGCTAGTGAGCAAAGGCGCATGGACATCCACGGCAGCTGCCTGAACCAACAAACAAAAACGTGATTTGTCATATGTTTGTTTAATATATCTACTTCCTGGTATTTCGATTGCTATCAGACAAGGTTTATTGCTACTGTTCGGAATAGAACTGACTTACCTATACACCGAAGCTGATCGTCAATGTTGAGGCCGGACTTACAAACGCAATTGTACGTGCCAATCGTGTTGCTGCAGACCTTTCGGTGATCATTGCACGGATTGTTGTCACACTCGTTAACGTCGCTGTCACACGTCGTTCCATTCCAGCCGGGTTTACATGTACATGCCCCGTTTACTTTATCACAGGTGTCAGTATTAGCAGTGACACACATGCATGGTGTGGCACAATCTCTGCCATAAGTGGTACTTCCGTCACACCCTGCAAGACAATATGCGAAGACATGTATGTACTTGTATTGAGATTTATTAAGCAAATATGTTCTACAGTGGAAACCCAGTAATGGTTTGGAATTCACTGCGATAGTATAAATTGAAGGTTTTTCAAATGTTGTCCAATGAGACTTTAGTCATACCTTGACAAACGCCATCGGCGGTCATAGAGTATCCGTCGTTACATTGACAATAGAACGATCCAGTGGGGGAGTTCACACAGCTGGAGAACGTTGGACAGTTGTGTATGCTCGGCGGTTGGCATTCGTCAATGTCTGTATCACAGGTGGCGCCCTCCCAGCCATCATAACACGAGCACGTGCCGTTCACTGGGTTACAGGACCTCGTATTTGCCATATTACAGTCGCACGTCTGGCTACAGTCATCCCCATATTTGCCCTCCACACACACTGTAGGAAATACATATAAACATCAGTAAATGTAGGCTGGACAAAATACAAAGTGCATGCGTTTTGCGGTGACATATTAACCCTTAGACCGCTACACACCACACAACAATTGTCGCCTGCTGTAACAGTGTTGCTTTTATATATTGCCTTATTTCGCAATAGAAACATGGGTTGACAGCACTTCAGAATAATTTCCAATGTTTTTGATGATAAAAATGGAAAATAGAAAATAAACAGCAGACGACAAAACATTAAGATAGCGGTGTAAGGGTTAAACAAGTCTGACACAACAAACAGCCGCTTAATGATGTTCTTACTACTGTCTGCTTCACGAAACCTGCACAAATTATACAGCTATATAAACAATGCTAAAACGATACAAATTAATATTTGTCTATGGGAATTTAACATGGGGAAAAATGAGGTGGAGTAGCAGGAGTAAAAAAAAGAAAAGTTTTGGAAATGGACTCTGAAACATGGTTATATAGCTTGGAAATGATCTAACTAAGAAAACAAAAACTAAATTTTGAAAATCGGTGCACTATTTCTGAAATTAGAAACATTTTCTCATTAAATCCCCATATACATTTATATGGGGAAATAACATGGGGATTTGCTTTCGCAATAAAATCAATATCGAAACAAATTTCACGAAATAAAAAGAACCCTCATTCTTAAATTTTGATAACATTTAATATTATCGAAATATATATTGTTTTGCATTGTGGATATAGCCGTAACATTTGGGCAGGTTTCGTGTCGTTACTGCTTAACCCATTATTGGCTGGACACAATTATAGTAGCGAACATTTTATCTATGCTCTAAAACAAAGGTGTTGGAAGCATCATAAGATTGTTCCGGCGAAGCCATTGCGTTCCCCCGCTACCCACCCATGTGAATGTTGTTACCACTCAGTTGAACCGTCTCGCTTGAGTGGTAATAATGCATGTATACAATTTTTATAGTTATCTTATCGTGGTAGACTTAACCCTTAAAAGGTAGGAATCAAATATTGTCGCCTGCTGAGTTTTCTTTTTAACAGAGGTCTGAACAAGAACGTGTTCTGGCAGCACAAAATGGAAAACAAAACCAGAGCAAATGAACAGAGTCTTGTGGTCAAGTAATTTGACCTTGATATTGGACATGAAGACCGTATGGGTGTGATATGGCATGCACATATTGATGATGATAAGGAAGTATATGAAGTTTGAAGTCAATCCGACTTACTGTTGCAGAGATAATGGGTACCCAAAAATGTTTACACAGTCTTCCGGACGCACATTTCTAAGTAATTTGACCTTGACCTTGGACATGAAGGCAGAATGGGTGTGGTACGGAATGAAAATATGGATGATGATAAGGAAGTTTATGAAGTTTTAAGTCAATCTGACTTGCCATTGCAGAGATAATGGGTACCCAAAAAACTTGAACACAAATCTTATGGATGGACGGACGGATGGACGGAATGACAAACACTATATAGCCCTTTAATTACTGGGGTATAATAAACGGCAGCCGACATAATTTAATTCAGTATTTTCAGGCCTCAACAAATTCTTAATTGCCTACTCAACCAGGTTAGATTTCAATTCATACATTCCTATATGTGTTAAAGGTACATGTCATCTCAGTAGGCACAAAATGTTGTTTTATAGGAAATAAATAAGTGTGTCATTATTCCACCAGTTCTAAAAATGACGAGTGCCCGCTCTACATATATATTCATTTAGTAATATTTATTTTACTGGTAGTGACAAGCGACGGTATCAGGCTATTTTCATATGCAAATGAGGATAATATTTTTTTAATTAATTTATACTAATTAAATACTTCACCTGGAAAAATAATATTTTAGACAGATCATAAGGTATGATCATTGCACATCAAACAAGAGACGAGACGAAGCCACGAAGGCCGGGTTTTATTTAAGGCATAGACAATTGCATAAAATAATGCTATTAATGTTATTATGACCATGATTGAAAGTGACAACTGTCAGTGGCCTAAGATGGGAAATGAAGCCAGTGATTGAGAAAACCTACATGCAGTTGCAGGCTGGCATACATGTATTAGTACAAGATGCGAGTGAATGAATATCTGTGTTGTCTGATGAGTGTTGTCAAATTTAACATTGAAAATTACGCGGAAAAAAATAGGTCAAGGTAAAAAAAGGTCACATGTTGGATAGTGTTATGTGGTGGGCACCCGTTGGTTATGCAGTTGTGCAAGTATGGTGGTACTAGGTAGTACAGGAACAGAAAAATGTACTAAACACAAACACTTAACATTGAAAATGGCTAACTCGATTAGGTCGACGAAATATGTCAAGGTAAAACAAAAGTCACACAAGTTGGATGGTCGTATATGATGGGCACCCATTGGTTATAAAGTTGTGCAAGTATGGTGGTTCTATGAGGTACAGTAACATATATATGGACAAAACACGAAAACTTAACATTGTGGACGCTGCAAAACCCGGCTAAAAATAAACACAGATAATAAATAGTAATGTCCGTTAACATGTTAAGGAAACACGGTTATTGCCCCTGATATCACTGTGGAAATGTACATCTGATATAAAATGTATAATTCTGCCAATCAATACGTGGGGTAATGGTATGAATGTATATTTTGCCAGAAAATGTCTCAGATGGTGTCTCTGGTATGACTAACAGTTTGTGCCTACTAAGTGGGCATGCACCGTTAATGTTTATGCCACACTGTCTCAGTCTTCAAATTAACACTTGTCTAGTCGCTCGTATTAGAGAGTGAATTTCAATCTAGACTCGATATTGAACATTCACTCTCCAATACGAGCGACAAGTGGATTTGTCCAGGCCTGAAGGGTTAATGGGTTGAGTGTAATACAGGGTTTCCTTGTAAGTCGTGTATAGACTAGAGTCAGTTAACTAACCGAGACACGTCCTGCCGTCGACGCCTAGTTGGTAACCGTCTTGGTCACATTCACACGTAAATCCGCCTACAACGTCGTTACATTTCTGAGAACATGGACTTGGATCGACAGCACACTCGTTGATATCTGGGGACGGTAAGGACACAAGTTGACTTGTACACAAACACCTCTGGGCTAAGTATTAACTCATGCATTAAGACTGTGTAGGTACATACATATAGGTTCATATAGGTACATACATATGTATGGCATTTCCTAGCATGTGTTCAACAAGATAGAAAATCTAATATTTATACATGTACCGATATCTGTGAAAATCGAAACAACCCAACCAGCTGTCCTATAGTATCGTCATATATCTTCAGTTTCAACAGGGCCACGATGAAAACACATTTTCAGTTCCAGAAAAAAAATCATCAGTCCTAGTATCGTCATACGTTTTCAATTAAACCACTTTACACAGGGCCATGATGAAAACACATTTTTATCTTTTATAGTATGTTTTCAAGAGATCCTGATATGCCCATTTTAAACTGGATACCCAGAACATGGCATAGCACATAATGTTAATGTATATTTTGTAATTCAGCTGGGGCCCGTTTCACTAAACTTCGTACGACTAAACTGTTTGTAAGTGCAAATTAAGGATCGTGATGGATTTACATTTATTGAGCATTTATTGAGCCTATTTTCAATAAATGTAAATCCAATAATTGTAATACAAGAAAATAATGTTAATGTGAAATTTGCAGACTATAATAATTTTTCAGTTGCGAACATTTTAGTCGTACGAAGCTTAGTGAAACGGGCCCCTGAAAACTATAATATCTGGTTTTAACATCACTCCTCACATATTACAAAACACCTCTTTGCGGTGTACCAGGCTTGCAATAGAAACTTTATTGGTACTGGGTGGACGTAATGCAATGCGTTACTCATGCACCAAACATGTTCCTGTGTAGTAACAGCAATTAGCATGAACACTCCTCTGCTGATAAAACAGTAAATTTACCACTGTAAAAAATACTGCTTAACATAATTGATTATTCCATTATTAGAATTGGCGGGCCCAGGTAAAACCCCTTTGAGAGGAACCCGGTATACATAACATGCACGATTTTGATTTTTCCGGAATGAAATTAATGAATAAAAGCAAAATGTCAACAGTTCTGTAGCCTATTTCACTAACATTGCAAAGTATGCTTATCTAGCAAAGTATACTTTGCGGGAGAAATGTTCAATGTATTGATATAAATTTATCATAGTACAGTACCAATTAGAGAACAAAATACTAAAAGGAGACACATGAACCCAAGTAAAGAATAAATTAATACACCACATCATGATAATAACATGAGGCGAGCACATCATCCAATCAGGAAACAGAAAGCAATGATAGATGTAGCTGGTGTAGCTGGTGTGAAATAAATAACTATAGTAATAATACATACACAGCACGTCTATCACAATTGATCCACTGGTCATGATTCCATTGGCATTGGTGGCTTCACATACGTAGGTGCCATCGTTGTCCTGGTGAATATTATCCAGCTCAAATGTGGACGTATTTCTGAAGAGGACGTCATTCCAGAGCCACCGGTAACTGGTCGCCACGTCCGCTGGTGTCGTCGTACACGTGAACGTTACTGTCGTTCCCTTAGTCACGTTACTTGGCGAGTACGTCGCGGTAACGTTGGCTATGGCTGAAACAGACATAACTATTATAATTTACTCGCATGAACGCCGGGTAATCATTAGTCTAGAGTCCGCTTAGGTCTAGACTGATAAGTACGTACGACCGAAATATGGGTTAACCGTTTTTACATACAATATATAGAAAAATCCGACCATGGCTCTAATTTACTCTAATCGTCAAATGCTGCCGTTTCATTAACCATAATTTCGTTCTATGTGTATAACCCATTAACGCGGCCTCAATACCCACGGTCAGGGTCATATGACTTAGAAATGTACATTTTATCCAAAGTTGGCGTTTAAAGTTTTTAAATTCTTCAACATGCAAGTTATATACCTACAACCAAATCATGGATTGACTTCAGACTTAATAGACTGTATTGTCATCATCCATATACGCAATACTAAGCCATACGTGCCACTCACAGTATACACTGTTAAAGCCAAATAACTATGGAATTTGCATTTCAGTTGTACACATTTGCGTTTATTTCTAAATACCAAAAATCTCTCACACCACAAACCATGCGCCGTTGTATACAGCAGTGCACAATCAATCAAACATTGGACTGTTAACACACCACTGAATTATTAAATGCACAATCGGCATCAACATGTAGGCCATGACCATCAGTAGCCTATTTCACCAACATTACAAAGTATACTTATCTAACAAAGTATACTTTGAGGGAGAAATGTTCAATTTAATGATATATTTATTAATGTTTATTATACTGAATTTATTCCATTATCAAAGCCATTTTGGCTGTGATAATATAATAAATTCAGTACAATAAGTCTGCATAGTTTTAACCATCAATTATATGCAGTCGTTAGTTCTATATGAAATAATATATTTCAGGAAAAATAAATGATTACTCCCTACTAGAAAAGTATACTTTGCAATTTTGATGAAATCGGCTACTGGTCTTTGATATACTCGTCATGCCGTTCTAAAAATGTATCCGCTTGCTTTGGCTGTCCGTTTGTACAATTTCTGTCATTACATTAAGTGCGATGCTTAAAGTTAAATATGTAAAAAAGTTACTCACGAATAGGACCCAGCTGCACGTTAAAGTACAGTGACTGGGCCGACTGGTTAATAGAATTTTCCGCCTCACATCGGTATCTTCCGTAACCCATAGAACTGTCTACCGTGTACGTGTTGTTTGCAGTCGCTTGAATGAGGACATCGCTGCTATTGTAGAAATAGTACGTGTCTATTCGTGGGTTGGCCGACATTATACATTCGATAGTGATGTGACCTGTGGTGAGATTTCCGTAAACGTTGACGGTGTCGCCGCCATCGGGTAGCGAATATTCTGGAGCATCTGTTGGCGAGAAAACGGATGACACACTAACAGTTTATAGAATGCGACATAACCATGCATTATGTGTATCTAGCAATGTGTTGCATTCTACTGGTTGATCAGCAAATATGAAATACGTTTACAAAAATTACAATTGTTTCCCCGCATGTAGCGGAATTATATGCCGCATGTATTTTTGACTTTTTTTTGAAAATATTGTAAATTTTGTAAACGTATTTAATGAAATTACGCAGATGTCCGAAGGTACAAAATCACATGGCGTGTCTCATATAGGAAAGGGTTGGTGATGTATACGTTTGTGTAAGTACACTACGACGTAACTTTCCGAATATGGAATGGCGTAATTATAAGACACATTAGCCTTAATATTGCCCTATTAGACAATGTGTCGCTGCTAGATATGAGACACGCACGTGTAGGGTGAGACAAGGAAATCTCATATGGGCCTGGCTGACGGATATCCTTGTATCGGGACACCCAGTGGGCGAGAATAAGAGTGTCCATCATATGCACTGGTGTGGGATATTCCACCCGAGTGTCCGGTATGTTGTCAGAAAGGAGGCTTTGCCGAGTTTCTGACGACATATTCTGATCACGAGGGCGGAGAATATCCTTGTCCCACACCAGTCCATATGATGGATACATTATAGAATATATTTGTAAATCTTAAAATATTTATCCGACCCAGAATAAAAATTTATGCGATATTTGACACGTCCAATGTCTTCGCCATGTCAACACATGGGTTAAAAATGGGTTAAAATAAAGTTTTCACCCACGAATTGGTCGCTAATGCCAGTTCAGCGGATCGTTTACAAATTATTTTCAAATTAATGTTCGATGCCATCGCCATACAACTCTGGCAACGCTAAAATGTACGTCACACATTGCTGACGTCATCAAAATTAAAACGACGTAATGACGCTATGACCGATAAAATCAAAGTACTGAAAGTATTAAAATATGTTATCTCCACAAAAACTGATCACTAGAGACTGAAAGTTGCATATTTTCTCAATCATCATCCAGAGGCAAATGTACTGTGATGGTTCGTGCAAACACATTCCCATCCATGTTTTCTCTAGAATAAATTACTGTTTGAAACTCCCAGAAAAAAGTGTACGAAACTGGCGGCTAACTGGCCACTGCTACATAACTGTGAGAATTAAAGATAGTACCTGCTGTATTCATACGTACGAAATGTCCTGATTCGTATTTTCCTGAATTTAACTGATAAACTGAGCCCAAAAAACTGTGAACAATATAGAGAATAGTATATGTAGAGTATAGATACAAAGCAAGACAGACCAAAACGCCATAGAATAAGTTGGCACAGGGCACTATTGTCTTGGTCGTACTTGCAATTTAGGTGTAGCACGACAATATGCCGGCCCCCCATAGAAACTTGCGTGACATAATATGCTATTTCAAGGGCGATAACATATAAAAAAGCACACACACAAACAACCATAGAAAACAATAAAACATCAACCATATTCATTATTTGATGGCGTATTTGTCAGATACATTAACCGTAATGTTGCCCTATTAGAAAAGTTATCGTTGCTAGATTCGAGACAAGCACGTGTAGGGTGAGACAAGGAAATCTAACATGGGCCTGACTTACGGATATCCTTGTCTCGGGATACCTGGTAGGCGAGAAACAAACATCTTATAAATGTCCCAATTCACATAGTGGAACGGAGTTATTGGAAGAAGGGTCCTCATAGAGGAATTTATTCATTGATGTCTTCAATTGTTTTCGACATTATCGCTGGCACATCTATTAAGATGCACACATACTCAGATACTTACACCACAAGTCAGTGGAATAATGGTTTTAATTCTATGAGAGAGTTAGCCCCCTTATTTCACGGGCCATGTCAATGTTCACAACACAGTCGGTGGCATAATTACAACAATATAACAAATACTCCGTAACTTACACGACACGTTGAAAATCAGTTCCTCACTAGCCATAATTTCGTTATTGTATGTGGCTTCACATACGTAGTTGCCATCATTGGTTGGCTGCACGTTCGCGATCTCAAATGTTGCCGAGCTGTTGATGAGACTACCCGACCGCAACCATCGGTAGCTGTTAGCGATGTTGGCTGGTGTAGTGGTACACGTGAACGTTACCGTCTGTCCTTTAACGACTTGTGTGGGCGAGTATGTCGCAGTTACTAATGTAATCGCTGAAATATAAATAAGCCCTTAGTTCAGTGATAGAAATTTATCAGTTACAGGTGGAAATGCAATTACATACTATATTTTGAATTTCATTTCACGGGAACCGCATACAGTAAGTAAAAATTTAAAGTCGATACGATTACTGTTTATTATGATATTACAATTTGTTTTGTATTCCTTCTATGATTTTAAATACCAATGGGTCTGTCTGTTTGCAACATCAAAGAAATAGCGAAAATAAATGCACGACGATCATGAAGATCTTTATTTGTTTAATCAATTACATAGGTCACGTTTCTGATTTATATATATATGCAGATTGACAAAAGAAAGATCTTCATGATCGTCGTGCATTTAGTTTCACTCTTTCTCAGACTATACTTACCGTTTGCTTCTGCTTGTACACTGAAGTACAGTGAAGTGGAGTTGCCGACATCATTCTCCGCCACACACCGGTAGATTCCGTAACCTACGGAGCTGTTAATCGTGTGTATGTTACTTGATGACGACTGGATAAGTGCGTCGTTACCGTCGTAGAAATAGTATGTGTTTACTGTTGGGTTGGCCGTCATCGTACAGTTCATAGTGATCGGATCAGTGCCGAGATTTCCATTGTAGCGTGTGGTATTACCGCCATCTTTTAGCGAATACTCTGGACGATCTGTTGAAGGAAATAATACCTGAACAAGAAATCAGCAAACCTTTCGAATCAAATTGAAAACATGATTGCGTTGTCGAATAATCAGTTATGTAGTAAGCAGTATTGGACAATGTCCTACTAACAAAATACAGTCAATCGGCGCCAAAAGTATTGAAATACGCTTCTTCAATGGATCCAAAACACTTTGCCCAGGAGCTATTTGTCGGTGACGGCCATGGTATTGCCAAAGGCATGAATCAGAACCTAAAGTTGAATAAACCATAATGTATGCATTTATTCAAATTTCCAAGCAGAAATAGGGAAATGCATGTCTTTTATGGCCAAACAAAATGTTATTAGCAATTAATGATATTGATTGCTTGCATACAGTGAGAAAACAAATCAAATGTTGTTGTTCTTATTTTCTATAAAGTCCGATACCACTACGAAATTCTATTATAATTATTCATGGTTCCCAATCGGAACTTCAGGGGACTTGTGACAAGTGTCAAACTCGGACTTTATGTCTATCATATACATTCCTTGTACGTGCACATCGCTTTTAATTTGATACTACATTTGTATATATATAAAGAAAGTAATAACTCTAAGTTACAGGTTTCATGACTTATTTATTTCTTATAAACGCAAACCTTAAACCCTACCGGTTTCTTTAGAATCTTCAGGAGTATTAAGTATTATTCCGGAAGTATACCCATGAAGAGTCTAACGAAACCGGTAGAGTTTACGGTTTACTTTAATAAGCATTAAATAGTCATGAAACCTGTAACTTAGAGTTATTACTTTCTTTATATATTATACTTGCACTTAGACATTCTACAATTTTAATATACATTTGTGTATACATATATAAAGAAAGTAACAACTGTAAGTTATATGTTTCATTACTAATTAACGTAAATCTTAAACCATACCGGTTTCGCTAGACCTTGACATTGGGCTCCTGTGCAGCATGGGTAGGCTATACAATGAAAACATGGATGGTGCTCAATGCGTATATGAAGTTTCAAGTTGATATCGCAAGCGGTCACAGAGATATAGCAATTTCAAACAAGTTTAATATAAGCTTTAACAAACAAAATACTTAAGTTATTTGACCTTGACCTTGGGGTCCTGGGCAGCATGTGTAAGAGACAAAGACCACCAAAATGGAGCTTAACAAGACGCGTTTGATGCGCCATATTTCATCAAAATCCGTTACGTAATAAGGACAATATAAAATAATACGTACTTTGTTGTTGTTGTTAGTACCACGTGATCATACACCTTGTTTCATGTGGATAAGCAAAATTGTTCGTATTTCTGCGACACCAACATATACGTCAGCATGCTATTTTTGTTGTTACATGTAATTAATTCGTTGAGGTTTCGCAATTTTGAAGTTTTTTTCAAGAGAAGATAAATCAGGGGGCCGTTTCACTAACCTTCATACGACTAAAATGTTCGAAAGCATAACATTATGATAGTCTGTAAATTGCACATTAACAATGTCTTCTTGTAAACAATTATTGCACTTACCTTTATTGAGCATAGACTGCATACATATGCAGCCTATGCTCAATAAATGTAAATCCATCAATTGAAATTTACTGACGATCCTAAATTTGTACTTACTAACATTTTAGTCTTACGAAGTTTAGTGAAACGGGCCTCAGGTGAATATCTGGTGTGAATTGAAGCAGCATAGTCGTATCTATCGGCGCTTCATATTGCTGTGCCATGTACTTAATAACTGGTAGCCATATGCAGAATAGTTCCATGAGTTACTGTTGCTCTAACGGATATGTGACTGGAGAATGGAGCTTATGGCTTTTGTGATCAGTATCCGCACACTATTTGATTAGGATAAAGTCTGGTAATACATCCCATAAGCCCAACTTCTCCAGTCAAAGCCACATATGATATATCTGTTACCTGCTCGCATATTACCAGCGTGTGTGCACTCGGCATTAATACGTGTTATGCAACCGATGTATGTACAGTTGAACGTGGGATAGTCAGCTGTTTGTGTAGATGATACTCACAATGTACATCCAGACTAATTGTTCCGTTGACCGTCGTTCCATATGTATCTGTAGCTTTACACATATACGTGCCATCATTGGAACTCTGGACGTTTTGTACTTCAAACGTCTCCGCACTTCCAACGATCGTTGCATTATGGAACCAGCTATAACTGGTCGTGACATAGGCTGGTTCCGTTGTACAAGCAAATGTTACATTCTCTCCTTTCGTTACTGGGATTGGTGTGTAGCTTGCCGTTACTGATATAATCTCTGAAGATAAATGTAGAAAGATAAATTCCGAGACTATGCTCTGGGATCACTGCCTTTATCCATATTCCATAATCAGCAATATATATTCCGTAAATGATATCACAAATGTTATTTAATGGGTCCGTCTAATGACCCCAAGACACCACAAGACACACATGTTGCATAATCTGTAATCAATTACATGGTATGGGTGTCACATGGTGTTATAATGTTTTTATTTTTTTAATTGATTCGCCCGTACACTGCACATATAACTACAATTTCAAGTGATTTGAAATATTAATATGCTAATACAATCAATTCTAGAAACATAATATGTTGCTTTGAACAACAGGTTGAAGTAACTGACCGAGGTCTATAAATACATTAAATATGCCTAAAAGCATCAATAAATGAAAAATAAATAAGCTAAACAATTATTTGTTTTACTCCCTATATATATATATGTCATCATATATGTCTATATATAGGGAGCAAAAAAAATTGTTTAGCTTATTTTATTTTATCCCACCCTTGTCTTTGTTATGTTTTGAATATATATATATATATATATATTTTATTAATGAGCATGCTGGATGTGGTGTATTAATACACAAACAATAAGCAATTTTAATAGTTATTGTTTGCCCTAGTTTCTCGACCAATGAAAGAATAGCATTATGTCTCAAGTAATCACATGCGACTCTTTCTCCAATATCCACTAAATGTATTAATTAAATTTTCCAATATGTAGACAGTTATATTTAGATCCAGACGTCACGGCTTGTTGTCAGAAATGCATATAGTATGCATCATGTTGTGACGTATACATGTGTGCTGCGGTGTCAAACGGCCAATAAGGTAATAGTATCCCAAGTCGAAAGCGCGAATGGGTGAGACTTGCATTGAAGCAAACATGTGTAGACGAAGAAGGCTGGGCAATCGCTACTGCTCACTCGAAATTAATTTATTTAAAAATTCAATATATGAACCATAACCATCATAGGCGGCGGAACGGGACAATTATTGGGGGGTGGGGTGGGGGCGCCATTTACTGCATTCTCAGGTCCCAGTCTTGAGGGCCCAAAGGGCCTGGATGTTGCTAGGGGGGTCCGGGGGCAGGCTCCCCCGAATTTTTTTGAAATCAAAGGAGTGAAACGCCATTTCCTGCATCCTCAGGGCCCAGTCTTCAGGATTTTTTTGGAAATCGAAGAGGAGTGAAACACCATTTCCTGCATTCTCAGCAAGTTTGAGGATGATATGTGCTTTATTACATTATTATTGGGGGTGGGGGGGGGGGACAAAATCCCCCCCACTTCCATCGCCCCTGACAATTACATACAGCAACATTAAGCAATTATAACCCATATTGAAGGTTGTGTTGGCAATCACACAAGCTGGCAAAGCATTAAATTGGTTAGCTAACAAGGCCACAATAGACAAGGAATATTTGCATAAAGCCAGACAAAATGGACCACATATCATACATAATATTGACTATTTATTGGTGTGTTCAGGCTCAGAAGGTTGCAACTTAAGTGTATAGAGCCGGTATCGCATTTTCAAAGTACTCCCCATGATAAAAGTACTCCCCTCGATACACAGACGGGAGTACTTTGAAAATGGCTAGTCGGGCCCAATTTCAAAGTACTCTCCCCCACCCCCCCCCCCGATAACACTGACGGGAGTACTTTGAAAATGACTAGTCGGCCCATTTTCAAAGTACTCCCCTAAAGTTTCGATCAATCTACGCAGTTTGTATACGTGTTCAGTACATAGGATCTGTGTCTACATTGTTGGGCATTAAGTGCAACTTTCATCATATGTCCTGATATATTCTGAGGGGGGAGTCATTTGGAAATGGATATACACGGCCATTTTCAAAGAACTCCCCTAAACAAAAAGAACGAGCATGACGATGTAACGCATTGAATCAGCCTACGCGTTTATGGTATAAGATAAGCGTCTACAGTGTTGGTCGATGTTGTGCATACTTCCGCCGTGCATCTACTCATGTATGAGATACTGAGGGGGAGTGGTTTGAAAATGGGTAAAGACTGCCATTTTCAAAGTACTCCCCTAAACGAAAAGAACGAGCATGACGATGTGACGCATATAATCAGCCTACGCGTTTATGGTATAAGATAAGCGTCTACAGTGTTGGTCGATGTTGTGCATACTTCTGCCGTTCATGTACTCATATATGAGATACTGAGGGGGGAGGGGGGGGGGGGTTGAAATTGGGTAAACACTGCCATTTTCAAAGTACTCCCCTAAACAAAAAGAACGAGCATGACGATGTGACGCATATAATCAGCCTACGCATTTATGGTATAAGATAAGCGTCTGCATTATTGGTCGATGTTGTGCATACGTCCGCCGTGCATGTACTCGTGTATGAGATACTGATGGGGAGTGGTTTGAAAATGGGTAAACACTGCCATTTTCAAAGTACTCCCCGAAACAAAAAAGAACGAGCATGAACGAGGTGAAGCATATAAATCAGCCTACGCGTTTATGGTATAATTTTTAAGCGTCACAGTGTTGGTCGATGTTTGTGCATACTTCCGCCGTACATGTACTATGTAGAGATACCGAGGGGAGTGGTTTGAAAATGGGTAAACACTGCCATTTTCAAAGTACTCCCCTAAACAAAAAGAACGAGCATGATGATGTGACGCATATAATCAGCCTACGCGTTTATGGTATAAAATAAGCGTCTACAGTGTTGATCGATGTTGTGCATACTTCCGCCGTGCATGTACTCATGTATGAGATACTGAGGGGGAGTGGTTTGAAAATGGGTATACACTGCCATTTTCAAAGTACTCCCCTAAACAAAATGAACGAGCATGACGATGTGACGCATATAATCAGCCTAGTACGCGCTTATGGTATAAGATAAGCGTCTACAGCGTTGGTCATGGTTGTGCATACTTCCATCGTACATGCACTCATGTATGAGATACTGAGGGGGAGTGGTTTGAAAATGGGTATACATTGCCATTTTTAAAGTACTCCCCTACGCGTTTATGGTATAAGATAAGCGTCTACAGCATTGGTCATTTTGTTCATAGTGCCATCGTACAAGTACTCGGTATCCGGACAAAACAACCTACTTGTAATTTTTCACGGGGGGGGGGGGGGGTGCAAATGTCCACCTGTGCATTTTTGGACTGGGGGCAGATGTCCTAGAGGGCAAATGTCCGTGTCCCTTGAAAATGTAATAGACCATTTTCAAATTACTCCCAAAAAACAACAACTATTTGCATATCTAAACAAAAAGAATGTGCATGTCGATATAACGACTAAAAACGCGACTGGTCGAAAATACAATATACCCTCGTTTGTCAAATAATAATTTCTAAATCCTTATTGTCATCTTCCAATATTGGACATGTAATGTAAATGTAGGTTAATTGGCGACCCCATTCACACATTTGCCACACTCTGTTCCTTGACAGTGGCCGCGGTAATTCGCACCTTGACGAACTATACCTGATGATTATCCATGCCAAGTAGTTACAACGGGTTTGTAGCAAAACAGGAGTTACGATAGTTTCCACCAGTAAAGCCTCCTTCCGCGTTTTGCCTCCAACCGACACACACTAGCGCGCTAGTTATTTAGTTTCCGTTCATAAGTTAAGCCTCGTTTCATATGCTGGGCTTATACAGCCATATACATAATTATACACCCCACTCGTTATCATTTTGAAAAGGGGAAATGATGATGACAATGTAAATGCATAGATTATTCTAAAGTCTAAAATCATTTCTTAAACACACAGCTTAGTATATTTTTGGGAAGTACTTTGAAAATGGGTAGTCTAGCCATTTTCAAAGTACTCCCGTCAATGTATCGAGGGGAGTACTTTGAAAATGGGCCGACTAGCCATTTTCAAACTACTCCCGTCTGTGTACCTGAGGGGAGTACTTTGAAAATGGGCCGACTAGCCATTTTCAGACTACTCCCGTCAGTGTACCTTAGGGGAGTACTTTGAAAATGGGGAGTACTTTGAAATTCCTACACCGGGAATACACCTGTATTTGCCAATTCAGCACTGAATTTATGTATTGATTTGATGTAAAGTGCCCTTACGACACCAACATCATTGTCTAGGTCTGTTATTTTTAGTCACCACTTACAATATTAAACTACGTGTAGGACATAATAATACTTCCTACAGCAATTAGTTTCTAGGAATCGGAGACAGCAGTGACCCATCACCACATATATTGTATGGCTTAGATTATATAGAAAGCTAGTGTTTTCAAACACAGACTGACAAAAGGGTAGTATTAAAGCAGCTTACAACAAGGCAGACATTAGCAGCAATCACATTATAATCATCATTGATGAATTGGTTGAACATTTATCTATATTACTAACTAGAAAATGTGTTCATAGAACATGGATGCCCCCACCTGCAGCCTTGATAGTAAAAGGGCACCGTTATTACAAAGCTCAGGCTAATCCCAAGACAGACATTGTGGGTAAATATTATTGAAATTGGTGAACGAGTTAAGGAATTATTGAGAAAACATTAAAAACTTAAACACATTTGCCTTACAAACAAGGTGAACGTAAGTCCTCAGTGACCTTGACCTTGGCTGTTCGGGTGTATGTCATATGAGAAACAAAGCACCATCCCTAGACGGACATTGTGGGCAAATATGATTGTAATTGGTGAAGGAGTTATTGAGAAAACATTAAAAACTTAAATGCATTTGCCGTACAAACAAGGTGAACACAAGTCCCCAGTGACCTTGGCCTTAGGTTTTCGGGTGTGGGTCGTATGCGAAACAAAGCACCATCCCTAGACAGACATTGTGAGCAAATATTATTGAAATTGGTGAAGGAGTTAAAGAATTATTGAAAACTTATGCATTGCCTTACGGACGAACGGACGCATGCACGGATGGATAGACAGGGGTAAAACATAATGCCGCCCAATAAATTGGTGGGTGCATAATACATTATAATACATTAATTTTCAGATCAATCACTCCTGATTGTGTGACAGACGCCCTTAGCATACCACATCAAATGGCCAAGATATCCAAATAATTGGAGAATGAGAAATAGGATACTGTGTACTGTTCTACTCCTGATGTCCCACACGGGGCAAGATACAATGTAACTGTGGAATTATTCATCCTGATGTAAGGCACATCACCACATCCAGCACCAATAAGTATATATTTAATCTTGTAGCAAGTTCACATTACATTCCGGTTTGAACAGTATTTAGTATATTAAAGTTAATGATTATACATTTATTTGCTATGAAGATTTAACCACATCATGAAGACAGGATGAGGATGATGAAATGGGGTTTAATATCCATTCAATAGCCAAGATCATATAAAGTCGGGAGTACACATGTAGTGTAGAGAGAAATCGTAAGTCAGCATTGAATTACGAAGACATTATTTGGTGCGTTATTTGAAAAACTGTATCAATGCATATGAATGTTTAAGCTAATCTAGTGAAGGGTGAATGTTGCAGAGTTATAAAGTGCTCAAAAACATTAAATGGAATTTTACATAAATCTTTAAAGCAAATCTCTACATAATTTGACCTTGAAAATGTGGGGACTATGGGTATTGTAAATATAGGGAGGACAATATTGTGTACACAGTTCAGCAAAATATGTATTACCTTCCAATTTACAAAGTACAAGTACAAACTACTTTACAATTAATGGAAAATGCAAATTTGGGCACAATTTGAACGATGAACTGTTGGAAAATGGCACAGGAAATTGCCTAGCCATCTAACGCAGTTGAATACTAGTGTTATGCAATAATAGTTATGTAGTTATATTACAATGTACAGTATTTATCTATATTTTCAATTTCACTGTCATGATCATAGTTAAATTTGGCAAAAATGTGGGCTTTTCAAAAAGGCCAGAAAATAGGAAAAATAGGAACATTTGGTCAGAAGATAGGAAAAATAGGAATTACTCAGAAAATAGGAAAAAATAGGATACTTGACGGCCTGGAAACGGGATGGGCGAGGCTATGCCGAGCACATCCCGTTACCGTGCCGCGCCAGATATGTTTTCCCATTCACGGCACTAACCTACTATTCTATTTATTCCGTCAACACCTACAAATGGCTGTAAATGCAAAAATAGTATTCACTGGATATCAAAAATGTTTCATGACACCGTGTTTCACGGCACGTACGCACTGTGTTGACGGGATAAATAAAAAAAGATGGCCAGTTTTACGCGGGTTACATTATGGAATATGGGCGTTTTATCAGCCAGCCGTCCAATAAACATAACTCAAAATATAAATTTGCTTACGGTCCGACGCTACATTGAAGAACAATGGTTGGGACTGGCCTATTTCGTTCACCGCCACACATCGGTAAGTTCCGTAACCCATGTCACTGTCAATCGTATACGTGTTAGTTTCCGACATCTTCACGATGTTGTCAGTACCGGTGAAATTGTAGCTAAGTATGGCTGGGTTGGCTGACATCGTGCATGTGACATTGATCGGAGTTGTGTCCAGATTTCCAAAATAATCGATGGTATCGCCACCACCTGGTAGCGAATATTCTGGATAATCTGGAATGAATGTTGGAGTTAATTAAAATATTGGCTCCGAACGGAAGACATCTTGAAAGAGTTTCAGATTGTTTTCGAAAGAAATATAGGAGGCCTCAAATTATAGGTCACCATACCTGCATAGATTCTCCTATATGTGGCGCACACTTATTATAGGTCACCATGCCTGCATAGATTCTCCTATATGTGGCGCACACTTATTATAGGTCAGCATGCCTGCATAGATTCTCCGTATGTGGCGCACACTTATTATATGTCACCATACCTGCAGAGATTCTCCTATATGTGGCGCACATGAAAATATAGGTCACCATGTCTGCATAGATTCTCCTATATGTGGCGCACATGAAATTATAGGTGACCATGCCTGCATAGATTCTCCTATATGTGGCGCCACCATGATTATAGTCACTGCTCGCCTCGTATGTTCTCCTATATGTGGCGCACATGAAATTATAGGTGACCATGCCTGCATAGATTCTCCTATATGTGGCGCACATGAAAATATAGGTCACCATGCCTGCGTATATTCTCCTATATGTGGCGCACATGAAATTATAGGTCACCATGCCTGCATAGATTCTCCTATATGTGGCGCACATGCAATTATAGGTCACCATGCCTGCATATATTCTCCTATATGTGGCGCACATGAAATTATAGGTCAACATACCTGCAATTCTCCTATATGTGGTGCACATGAAATTATAGGTCACCATGCCTGCATATATTCTCCTATATATGGCACACATGAAATTATAGGTCACCATGCCTGCATAGATTCTCCTGTATGTGGCGCACATGAAATTATAGGTCACCATACCTGCATAGATTCTCCTATATGTGGCGCACATGAAATTTTAAAGGTCACCTGCTGCATAGATTCTCCTATATGTGGCGCACATGAAATGATAGGTCACCTACCTGTATAGATCCTATGTGGCGCACATGAAATAGGTCACCATCCTGCATAGATTCTCCTATATGTGGCGCACATGAAATGATAGGTCACCATACCTGTATAGATTCTCCTATATGTGGCGCACACTTTTGGAGCCTGAATAAATACAACATTTATCCAAACTCGGACATATAAACCAAACCGACGACCATCGGCCTGCTTCTTTACTGGGCTATATATCCCGGGCATGGAAGGTGTCCGAACCAATTCCCACCCTTAAATATAAACCTAATCGAATCAATGTTTTTCAATTTCTCCTGGGGGATACATGCATGCATAAAATGACGGTGTGCGTGAAATTATTCTAAAAATAATTATTTAAATTATTCAAATATAATATGATTTACTTTTTATATATATATATATATCTTTCCTATTGCGAATTATACAACAGCTTAAAAACATATTGCTTTGCTAATAATGCCCGAAGCAAACAGTACACAAATCAAAACAACTACATACAGTAGTATTACTGTTTAAAAAGGTATCCAACTGTAGCCAAACATGGTGGCTTATAGTGCATTGCTAAAATGCATACGTATTTGTTTCTGGAACCATGTCGCAAAAAGTCACATACATCCGGGTTTTTGTCAGCGAAAACTGTTTTATGTTTGAACATCGGTTAGTATAAACCATTATCTGATGAATAGAATAACAGCCTAGTGCCTAGTGATAGCACGTTTATCAGGCTCGATTCGAAAACTATAGGAATTCCGAGCCTTGCCTAGTATACATGATATAAAAAGACTCTAGACGGGTATTCTGTATATACAATGGCTTTGATACACTGTGTTATTACACTGTGAAAGTCCATTATGTAGAACACGTGAAACGTATTATGCATACATGTACTTACACTGTACGTTAATAATGATTGGTTCGCTAGTAGTTGTCCCGTGAGTATTGGCAGCGTCACATATATAGGTGCCATCGTGTGTTCTCAGAATGGGATCCAGGATAAAGCTGGCCGTGGTACTATATGGAAACCCATTCCACAACCAACGGTAATCGCTCGTGTCGTCTGCTGGTGTCGTCTTGCATGTAAAGTTCACGGCTTGTCCTTTGATTACTGTTTCAGGTGAGTATGTCGCGGTCACTGATGTAATCTCTAATGCAACATAAATTGAAAAGCATATATACAGTGATGGCTTCAGCAAAATGTTTTTTTACATGAGAAGCATGTATATGTTTGAAGGCATACACACTCCGAATGAGCGCCGACTAGACTGTGTACCCGCTCAGTCTGTTCCACTTTCATACTGATATTCGTTCATTTTCAAATGATTCTGTGAGGCTTACATGTACAGGCGCCAGCACCGAAACGCAATTTCGAACCGCCCTCAGCAACCACCTCTCTACAACAACACCCTCTCTGTAACAGCCACTATTTTATATACCAAATTGATGATGTCACTATATTTAGACTGCTGAGTACGAAAATTGTCGTCTGCTCTTGCTTTATAGTTTGCCTTAATTATCAATAAAAACATGGTTTGGCAGCACTTTAGAATCATTTTCATTGGAAATGATTCTAAAATTCTGTCAAAGCATGTTTTTTATGAGAATAATCGAAGAAAATAAATAACAGCAGATGACAAAATTTAGCATTAACCTCCCTACAACAGCCACCTCTCTACAACAGCCAGTTTTGTGTCTTCCCATGGGTGGCTGTTGTAGATAGGTTGCAATGTACATGTATATTGTATATAGTTAAGACTCTCACCACTGCTCACTATTCATCTATCATTCTATCATTTACCCATATGTATGTGCTGACTTCATATATAAGCGTGACGTTACATTATTAATAGAAACAGCCAATCGGAAAGCAACTCGCATTTCTGGGGGCTGTCGATATCGACGACATTTTGTATGGAAGACACAGTGGCAATACTAATGCTATATTTATCCCGTCAACACAGTGCGTATGTGCCGTGAAACACTGTGCCGTGAAACATTTTGGATATCCTGTCAATACAACATAATCACTGCGTATGAATATGTGCGGTGATTGGTGTTATCTTTTTGCATTTTAAAGCCATTTGTAGGTGTTGGCGGGATAAATAGAATAGTAGGTTAGTGCCGTGAATGGGAAAATATCTGGCGCGGCACAGAAACGGGATGTGATCGGCAGAGCCTCGCCCATCCCGTTTCCTAAACCTTGCCAGATATGTTTTCCCATTCACGGCGCTAACCTACTATTCTCTATCACAAGCACATGCTACATTGTAACTCGGTAAGCGGCATCGTGATACTGAATGATGTCTTTTTACGATTGTTCAACGTCAATATAGTACACTATCGATTACTACTATTTTAGCGGATTTGAAAAAGGCATGTGATTCACCACGTTGTTAACCTTATATAAGTTATATTTCGATTTATGTTTCTGTCACATGCGTGTATAACTGCTAATGTAATAGTTATCACATAAAGCTGAATATTTATTATAGGAATGAATGGCCTTTTTGTGGAATTTATCAGTATATCTCCGATAAATTCCACAAAAAGGCCATTCATTCCTTATAATTCCAGCATTTGAAATAAATTCATCAAGAAAATGTGTTTATTTTGACAGACGGCAGCCATTTGTTTACATTGACAGCACTGACAGCGCACCTGTAGAAAGTAGTTCGGCGTGGGACTTTATTGGGATATAAATTTTGGACAGTGACTTGCTACGAGCCAATCAAATGTTAGGGAATTGTGTAATTATTTTCGTGCTGGAATTATTGATATATAACCCTCATTCATGAGCTAAAGGTAACGATCTGTGAAGACGGGTGGCATCATAGTGAAGGTCTAAAGCAGCAAATTATAAGAACTAGTACACCATGAACATTAGTGAAATCATTATTGATATAGAGGATCGTACACGAGTGAAGCTTTGATATGATATTTATTAAATGAAATTGCTGATGTCATCAGAAACGAGGCTATGCCGAGTTTCTTATGAAATCAGTTAACGAGTTTAATAAACATCATATTAATCAACACACATGGTAAGATTCTTCTTTATTGCATAATCTCATTATCACAATATGAATCTGTATTGACTACCTAACATGTTTTCTGTATCGGGCTCATTTGCATATTTATTACACTAGTGTATTATGGTTTTATTATACTGATTGATATAGAGGATCTTATATAAGTGATGATTTAATATGATATGCATTATAAGAGTTTATTGATTTCATAATAAACGAGGCTATGCCGTTTTCTGTAGCGGGCTCATCTGCATATGTATTACACTACTGTATTATGATTGTATTACACTGTGTAAACAACTGTGAAAGCCCATGTTATGCAATACACAAAGAAACAGTTGATTACAAACAAGAAGTTAAACTTACGTCGTTTCGTACAACATACCTTGTGAGAAAGGCCTTGTAAATAATATAACCGGTTTTCTAATAATAATGGCCCTTTTCTGAATTCTGTGAATCTTATATTAATATACGACATAGTTTTTCGATTGTATAATAACGTTGCAGACTGTAAATGTTGTGTACTGTTCTGTAACGCTCTACGACATACCAGTGATATGAATATGTGTACATCCAGAGCTCCAGATAAGGTGTGTATTTGCGTAAATACCCAATTAAAATTGCCAAAAACCCAATTGAAATCAGAAGTAGTGAGTATCAAAAAGCAATGAAAAATTTGTGGTATCTTTATCATGCTACAGAAAACAATAAAAAAACCACAAATATAGCATATTTTCTTATTTTTCCATGAAAACACATCTTGATATTTCATTAGAATTGTCTCCAAGGAGACAATTCTAATGAAATACAAGATGTGTGCAATTCTAATGAAATAACAAGATGTTTTTCATTTAGACGCAAACTATTCAATGAGTGCGGTCTGCTGATGTGTTAAATTTTGAAATACCCAATTGCTTCAGAAATGATAGAGTGACAATACTAAATTACTAATTCCTTATCTGGAGCCCTGTACATCCATCATCTACTTACGTATATCGCACGTGTCCATGTCGGAATTGTATGTCATGTCTGTGTTGCACGTACAACTCTGCGTTGAGGTGTTACAGAATGCGTGTGTTGTACTGCAAGAGTCGTCGACGGCTGGGATACATGCACCTCCTATAGTACTTACTGAAAGTAGGAATGCATATCCGTCATACAGTACATGTACTACATTGAAAATAACTCCTGGAGTAGGAATGCATATATATCATACAATACTACAGTCACACTAACCCCACCTGCAATGTAGGAATGCACATATCTCTCATACAGTTACTACAGTGGGACAGTAACATCTGAAAAGTAGGAATGGCATATCCATCAGTACAGTACTACAGTGACAGTAACCCTGAAAGTAGGAATATATCTCTCTTACCAGTAATCAGGTGGGACAAGTAACTCTGAGTAGGAATAACATATCTTCATACGTACTCAGTGGGGACAGAACTCTGAGTTGGAAATGGCATATCTCTCATACAATACTAATGTGGACCAGTAACTGAAAGTAAGAAATTGGCATATCTTATACAGTACTACAATGGAAACAGTAACTGACCGTAGGAAATAAAATTACTAATGTGAACAGTAACAAATTTGGAAAGTAGGAATGCAATAAATTCTCTCTTACGTACTACAATGACCGTAACCCCTGAAGTAGGAATGTTATATCTTCTCAATTCAGTCCAAATACTTTTGACAGTATAAACTCTTGAAAGTAGGAAGGAAATTTTGGCATACTTCATACACTAAACTAACAATTTGGAAACAAATAACCCCTGAGTAGGAATGATATCTCTCATACAGTTACATGACAGCTGATAGAATGTATATCTCTACGTACTACATGACAAGTACCTGGAAGTGAAATGCATATCTCTCATACAGTACTACAATGACAATAACCCCTGAGTAGGAATGCATATCTCTCTCATACAGTACTACAGTGACAGTAACCTCTGAAAGTACGAATTCATATCTCTCACGCATACAGTACTACAATTGATTTAAACATATTTTATTGCTCTTTTTTTTTACAATTTACAATAATTGTACAATAAACAAATTTCTGGTAAAGAGAGCAAACGGGTTGGGCTACAAGATTTTACAACGTTAGCTACAGCCCTTCCCAAATTTCCCAAACAGTACTACAATGACAGTAACCCCTGAGTATGAATTCATATCTCTCATACAGTACTACAGTGACAGTAACCTCTGAAAGTACGAATTCATATCTCTCAGTCATACAGTACTACAATGACAGTAACCTCTGAGTAGGAATTCATATCTATCATACAGTACTACAGTAACAGTAACCCCTGAAAGTAGGAATGTATATCTCTCATACAGTACTACAATGACAGTAACCTCTGAGTAGGAATTCATATCACTCATACAGTACTACAATGACAGTAACCTCTGAAAGTAGGAATACATATCTCTCATACAGTACTACAATGACAGTAACCTCTGGGTAGGAATTCATATCACTCATACAGTACTACAATGACAGTAACCTCTGAGTAGGAATTCATATCTCTCATACAGTACTACAATGACAGTAACCCCTGAGTAGGAATTCATATCTCTCATACAGTACTACAGTGACAGTAACCTCTGAAAGTAGGAATACATATCACTCATACAGAACTACAATAACAGTAACCTCTGAGTAGGAATTCATATCTCTCATACAGTACTACAGTAACAGTAACCTCTGAAAGTAGGAATTCATATCACTCATACAGTACTACAATGACAGTAACCCCTCCTGAGTAGGAATAATATCTCTCTAAACAGTACTACAGTAACAGTAACCTCTGAAAGTAGGAATACATACTCTCATACAGTACCATACAGTAACACTGAAAGTACGGATGTATATCACTCATACAGTACTACAATGACAGTAACCTCTGAGTAGGAATTCATATCTCTCATACAGTACTACAGTAACAGTAACCACTGAAAGTAGGAATGTATATCACTCATACAGTACTACAATGACAGTAACCTCTGAGTAGGAATTCATATCTCTCATACAGTACTACAGTGACAGTAACCTCTGAAAGTAGGAACACATATCTCTCATACATTACTACAGTAACAGAAATCCCTGAAACATAAACTGTAGGAATCCCATATCACTCATACAGTACTAACAAATGACATAACCCTTGAGTAGAACCTTAACTCTCAAACAGTCATACAGTGACAGTAACCTCTGATAGAAAGTAGGAATGCATATCTCTCATACAGTACTACAGTGTACTAGTAACCTCTCGAAAGTAGGAATGGCATAGCTACTCAACCCAGTACTCTCATACCCAAAGTACTATCAAAAGTCACATGCAGTAAACCTCTGAAAGTAGGAATGCATATCTCTACAGTACTACAATGACAGTAACCTCTGAGTAGGAATTCATATCTCTCATACAGTACTACAGTAAAGTACAGAAATGTACATATCTCTCATACAGTACTACAATACAGTGACACTCAAGTCTCACCCCTGAAAAGTAGGAATGCATATCCTCTCATACAGTACTACAAGTGACAGAACCTCTGAAAGTAGGAATGCATATCTCTCATACAGTACTACAGTGACAGTAACCCCTGAAAAGTAAGGAATGCATATCTCTCATACAGTACTACAATGACATAACCCCTGAGAAGAATGCATATCTTCGCATACAGTACTAACAAGGAAGAAACAATAACCACTGAAAGTATAATTCATATCTCAACAGTCATAACAGTAAACTATAATGACAGTACCCCTCCCTTGAAAAGTTAGGAATGCATATCTCTCATTACAGTAATACAGTGACAGTAACCTCTGAAAGTAGGAATGCATATCTCTCATACAGTACTACAATGACATAACCCTGAAAGTAGGAATGCATATCTCTCATACAGTACACAATACAATAACCCCAGAGTCGGATGCCATATCTTCTCAGCATTACAACCGTGACTGTAACCTCGAAATAATGAATTCAATATCTCTCCAGTCATACAGTACTATAATGACGTAACCCCTGAAAGTATGGAAAAAAAAAAAATGCATATCTCTCATACAGTACTATAGTGACAATAACCTCTGGAAAGTATTGGGAAATATATATCAGTCATACAGGTACTACAGTGACAGTAACATTATGAAAGTAGGAATGCATATCTCTCATAAACAGTACACAATGACAGTAAACCCCTGAAGTAGGAATCATATCTCTCATAACAGTACAACAAAGCAGTAACACCTTGAGAAGGGAAATTTCAAATTCTCTCATACCAAAGTAACTACAGTGACAGTACCCCCTGAATAGAATGCATATCTCATTCATACAGTACTACCACAATACATCAACCCCTGAGTAATGAATCATATCTCTAGACAGTACTACAGTGACAGTAACCTCTGAAAGTAGGAATGCATATCCATACTGTACTACAATGACATAACCTCGAAAGTAGGCATGCACCTCTCCTACTTACTACAAAGTGACAGTAACCTCTGAAGTAGGAATGCATAACTATCATAGTACAACAGTGACAGAACAACTGAAGTAGGAAATGCATATCTATCATAACTGTACTACAATGACAGTACCTCCTAGTGGGAATCATATCTCTCATACAGTACTACAGTACGTAACCCCTGAAAGTAGGAATGCATATCTCTCATACAGTACACAATGGACAATGACCCTTGAGGTAGGAATGTTAACTCCTCAAACAGTCATACATTGACATAACCTCTGAAATAGGAATCATCTCTCTCCATACAGTACTACAGTGACAGAACCTCTGAAAGTAGGAATGCATATCTCTATACAGTACTACAGTGGACAGTAACTCTGAAAGTAGGGAATGGCATATCTCCATACGTACTACAGTGACAGTAACCCCTTAATTAGAGATGCATATCTTCCCTCATTACAGGTAACTTAACATGACAGTAACCTGCTGAGTAGGAATGCATATCTCTCATACAGTACTACAATGACAGTAACCTCTGAGTAGGAATTCATATCTCTCATACAGTACTACAGTAACAGTAACCCCTGAAAGTAGGAATGCATATCTCTCATACAGTACTACAATGACAATAACCCTTGAGTAGGAATGTATATCTCTCAAACAGTTATACAGTGACAGTAACCTCTGAAAGTAGGAATGCATATCTCTCATACAGTACTACAGTGACAGTAACCTCTGAAAGTAGGAATGCATATCTCTCATACAGTACTACAATGACAATAACCCCTGAGTAGGAATGCATATCTCGCATACAGTACTACAGAGACAGTAACCTCTGAAAGTATGAATTCATATCTCTCAGTCATACAGTACTATAATGACAGTAACCCCTGAATAGGAATTCATATCTCTCATACAGTACTACAGTGGCAGTAACCCCTGAAAGTATGAATGCATATCTCTCATACAGTACTCTAGTGACAATAACCTCTGAAAGTTGGAATGCATATCTGGCATACAGTACTACCGTGACAGTAACATTTGAAAGTAGGAATGCATATCTCTCATACAGTACAACAATGACAGTAACCCCTGAAGTAGGAATGCATATCTCTCATGCAGTACTACAGTGACAGTAACCTCTGAAAGTACGAATTCATATCTCTCAGTCATACAGTACTACAATTACATTAACCCCTGAGTAGGAATTAATATCTCTCATACAGTACTACAGTGAGAATAACCTCTGAAAGTTGGAATATATATCTGTCATACAATACTACAGTGACAGTAACATTAGAAAGTAAGAATGCATATCTCTCATAAAGTACAACAATGACAGTAACCCCTGAAGTAGGAATGCATATCTCTCATACAGTACAACAATGACAGTAACCCCTGAAGTGGGAATGCATATCTCTCATACAGTACTACAGTGACAGTAACCCCTGAAGTAGGAATGCATATCTCTCATACAGTACTACAATGACCGTAACCCCTGAGAAGGAATGCATATCTCTCATACAGTACTACAGTGACAGTAACCTCTGAAAGTAGGAATGCATATCTCTCATACTGTACTACAGTGACAGTAACCTCTGAAAGTAGGAATGCATATCTCTCATACTGTACTACAGTGACAGTAACATCTGAAGAAGGAATACATATCTCTCATACAGTACTACAGTGACAGTAACCTATGAAGCAGGAATGCATATCTCTCATGCAGTACTACAGTGACAGTAACATCTGAAATAGGAATGCATATCCATCATACTGTACTACAGTGACAGTAACATCTGAAGTAGGAATGCATATCTTTCATACAGTACTACAGTGACAGTAACCTCTGAAGTAGGAATGCATATCTATCATACTGTACTACAGTGACAGTAACATCTGAAGAAGGAATACATATCTCTCATACAGTACTACAGTGACAGTAACCTCTGAAGCAGGAATTCATATCTCTCATGCAGTACTACATTGACAGTAACCTCTGAAGTAGGAATGTATATCTGCCATACAGTGCTACAGCGAAAGTAACCCCTGAATGTAGGAATGCATATCTCTCATACAGTACTACAGTGACTGTAACCCCTGAAAGTAGGAATGCATATCTCTCATACAGTACTACAGTGACAGTAACATCTGAAGTAGGAATACATATCTCTCATGCAGTACTACAGTGCCAGTAACTCCTGAAAGCAGGAATGCATATCTCTCATACAGTACTACAGTGACAGAAACCTGTGAAAGTAGGAATGAACATCCATCATACAGTACTACAGTGATAGTAACCACTGAGTAGGAATGCATATCTCTCATACAGTACTACAGTGGCAATAACCCCTGCAAGAAGGAATGCATATCTCTCATACAGTACCACAGTGACAGTAACCCCTGAAAGTAGGAATGCATATCCATCATACAGTACTACAGTGACAGTAACCCCTAAGAATGAAAGAATATCCATCATACAGTAATACAGTGACAGTAACCCCTGAGTAGGAATGTATATCAGTCATACAATACTACAGTGACAGTAACCGCTGGAGTAGGAATGTATATCTCTCATATAGTACTACAGTGACAGTAACCTCTAAAAGTAGGAATGCATATCTATCATACAGTACTACAGTGACAGTAATCACTGAAGTAGGAGTACATATCTCTCATACAGTACTACAGTGACAGTTACATCTGAAGTAGGAATGCATATCTCTCATACATTACTACAGTGGCAGTAACATCTGAAGTAGGAGTACATATCTCTCATACAGTACTACAGTGACAGTAACATCTGAAGTAGGAATGCATATCTCTCATACAGTACTGCAGTGACTGTAACCCCTGAAGTAGGAATACATATCTCTCATACAGTACTACAGTGACCGTAACATCTGAAGTAGGAATACATATCTCTCGTACAGTACTACAGTGGCAGTAGCCCCTGGAAGTAGGAATACATATCTCTCATACAATACTACAGTGACAGTAACCCCTGAAAGTAGGAATACATATCTCTCATACTGTACTACAGTGACTGTAACATCTGAAGTAGGAATACATATCTCTCATACAGTAATACAGTGACAGTAACCCCTGAAAGTAGGAATACATATCTCTCATACAGTACTACAGTGACAGTAACATCTGAAGTAGGAATGCATATCTCTAATACAGTACTGCAGTGACAGTAACCCCTGAAGTAGGAATGCATATCTCTCATACAGTACTACAGTGACAGTAACCCCTGAAAGTAGGAATGCATATCTCTCATACAGTACTACAGTGACTGTAACATCTGAAGTAGGAATGCATATCTCTCATACAGTACTGCAGTGACAGTAACCCCTGAAGTAGGAATACATATCTCTCATACAGTACTACAGTGACAGTAAGATCTGAAGTAGGAATGCATATCTCTCATACAGTACTACATGACAGGAACCCCAATGAAAGAGGAATACATATCTCTCATACAGTACTACAGTGACTGTAACATCTGAAGTAGGAATGCATATCTCTCATACAGTAATACAGTGACAGTAACCCCTGAAAAGTAGGAATACATATCTCTCATACAGTACTACAGTGACAGTAACATCTGAAGTAGGAATGCATATCTCTCATACAGTACTGCAGTGACAGTAACCCCTGAAGTAGGAATACATATCTCTGATAAGTAATGACAGTGGACAGTAACCCCTATGAAGAGTAGGAATACTATCTCTCATACAGTACTACAGTGACAGTAACATCTGAAGTAGGAATGCATATCTCTCATACATACTACGTGACAGTAACCCTGAATAGGAATGCATACTCTACAGTACTACAGTACAGTAACCCCTGAAAGTAGGAATACATCTCTCATACAGTACTACAGTGACTGTAACATCTGAAGTAGGAATGCATATCTCTCATACAGTATCAGTGACAGTAACCCCTGAGTAGGAATACATATCTCTCATAACAGTATACGACAGTGAAACAGTACATCTGAAGTAGGAATGCAATCACTATACAGTACTGCAGTGACAGTAACCCCTGAAGTAGGAATACATATCTGTCATACAGTACTACAGTGACAGTAACATCTGAAGTAGGATACATATCTCGCATACAGTAACTGCAGGTGACAGTACAACGTGAGTAGGAATTGCATACTCTATACAGTACTACAGTGACAGTAAGCCCTGAAAGTTACGAGTCGTGAAATCGGAATTTCATATTTTTGTATATTGTTATTCTGCGTCTCTTCATAACATTAAATTGTACCTCTGTATGGCTCGTAGCAATAGAGGAACAGCTGCACAACATCATTATTAACAACATCAATGCTTAATTGGGCTACAAACGTTATCAGTATTCTGGTAGAACCCGTTACTACATGAACGAACTCCAGTTTGTGAACACTCGGTGGACGTAACGGAACACAATCGGTTTGGGTTGACACACACGAGTCCCCAAGGTCAGCTACAAAGGCAAACCACGGTCACATGCATAAGGCTTAAAAAAAAAGGTTTGTTTCCTGTTACCCGACCGACCGTCTAGTTTTACCCCCGACTGTAATATTTTTTTATTTTTTTATTTTTTACCTGTCCCGTATCCAACATGGCCGGCGAGAGCAACAGTTTGATTGCTCTGCGATGTTTTGTGTGCAAGGTCAACAAGATTCGGGTAGACCATGGCTCGTCGATAAATGGCATTTACCACATGGTCCACACCAAAACTACGCCATTTAAGGCCACTTGCTCTGTAAGTATTGGCGATTTACAGCGTTAGAATTGTGTGTCATATGTTTTCTCGGCATGACATTTTTGAAGGGAAAATAAGTTATTTTCTAATATGACATGAAATTTAAAAAATAAAGCTGTTACAGTTGTGTAATTGTTTACTTTAGTGTTTCTAACAATTGATTCTAGATACACTATGACTTTTGACTATTTTTCCTGTCAAATATTAATCATGCTTCAATATTGGACTATTCCAGTAAACATACATACTCCCCTGTGGAAGAGATATTCATGTGACACAGTCCATCCCCTACATTTCTTTTGTTCGTCACCCTCCCTACATTTTGTGGTGATCACGCCCCCACCCACCCCCCTACATTTTTTCTCTTCCACAGGGCAGTAGGTATATTAGCAGCGGTGTCAAAAATTAATTCACCCGACCCGGTCTGACTAAATTACAATGATACATACACTGTACAGTAAAAAGTAAAAAAAAAAAAATAAAAAAAAATCCCTACCTATCTTTTTCGGGCCCGTAACAGGAAACAAACCTTCTCTTTTTTTTAGGCCTAAGGACGACGATATATCAGGCAATCTTACTGTGTTATAAAAATATCCAACAAACACGACAAGCAATCTGGTTCACTATAGCACTAGCGGCTTATGGTTCATCACAAAATGTTCAGACACGAAATATATAACAGGTAAAATTAATACATCGATTGCGACATACAAAATGCAGGTAAATGTGACGTAAGTCGGTGTACATTACGACCAGTTTACCATGCGCCATAAACATCTCATTCATCCCATACCGTAATTTCGTTCTGTGACAGGTGTGAAACACAATGAAAGACACAAATTAACTGTCATGTATACAAATATAAAGAGGCTGGTTAACTGTGTTAACTTTCAGTTCAATAGCACGGTATAGAAGAGAACACAATACCAGAGCTGAATAATATATAACATGCTTCATTTATCCCGTCAACACAGTGCGTATGTGCCGTGAAAAACGGTACGGTGAAACATTTTTGATATCCTGTCAATACGACCTAATAACTGCATGCGTATGAATATGTGCGGTGACTAGGGTTATTTGTTTTGCATTTTAAAGCCATTTGTAGGTGTGGACGGGATAAATAGAATAGTAGGTTAGTGCCGTGAATGGGGAAAATATCTGGCGCGGCACGGAAACGGGATGTGCTCGGTAGAGCCTCGCCCATCCCGTTTCCTAAGCCTTGCCAGATATGTTTTCCCATTCACGAAACTAACCTACTATTCTATATATGTCTGAAGTCACACGTCCTTCAATGATAACACCATGGTGTATTACGTGCAATCTCAAACGAAATACAATAAGATACTGCTCAGGTCTGTAATACTACATGACGGCATACACCACAAAAGAAAGCAATGGCGATCATCAAGTAAGCCACAACCAGTGATCACTGATGCACACATTCACGGTTCTGTGGCGATAATTATAATCGAACGCGTGACTTACTTGCATGACAGGTGCCCCCGGTAACATCGCCGTTCGTGTCGTGATATCTGTCGTCACAACGGCAGATCTGCTGTACGGACGCTGTGCCTATACTCTGGCATGAAGAGAAAGTCGTGGTGCACTTAGCATTGCCAGTCTGAGTGCAATCATCTCCGAGACCCACTGAAATATATAAAAGTAATTTGCAGTCATTTTCGTTAGGGCTAGCATACATGTTTCCTATTGCAGTGCCTTATCCATTTGCAGGATGGTGTTGACTTACTTTCATATAGTTTGTTTCTCCAATCTACAAACTCACTTAAACCTTGTCTCCACTCTTCTCTTTAATCTCATTCAGTTTCGCCTCATTCTATTTCTATTTGTCCTATGCAACATAAATGTCAATATCATATTTCCTGTGTATTTGTATGAAATGTATATACATTTTGAGAATGAAACAATTAATGACAAACAAGCTTCAATGACAGTGTCTGCAAAATAATGACACATTATGTCTTATGTTTTACAATACTAGCACATTCCTTGACACATGGGCAATCAACATGAATGAAACAAACAGCAACTTGCAATTTCCATTTTCCGGTTTTAAATCATCCATTAACCCATTCATCTCTGATACAATGCAGACCCGGTGGGATCTGCTCACAGATAATAAACTTCATACTGTGAAACCTACTTTGGGAAAATGGACTCCTGGCAACATACATATACGCCGGGATGAAGTTGTCCTTAGTTGATTGCGCATTGGACATACACGACAAAGGGGAGCCGCGTCCATGGTGAATTCCATGCTGTAGTACATTTACCGTGAAACATGTTCTACTGGACTGTATCAACTTTGTTGATATTCGGCGCAAACACTTCAATGTTACTTCACTTGCGGAGCTATTCCAGGTAGAGAACATTGAAGGATTGCTTAGGGTTTTCCATCAGACCAGCTTGTATCGGAAAATCTATTTTTTATCATTGTATACATGTTTCTCATTTCTATAAATTTATCATTGTGTATACATGTTACTTATTTATATTTTGTTTCCATAATGTTATTGTTACCCTAATCATCTGATTGCCTACCACAGCTAGCATACTATTGTACTATTATTTTTTAATTCTTCATCTGCAAATCTTGGCCCTAAATGATACTATTTTGTGTTGGTGAGCCATTAAGCACCATTCCATTTTCCGGCAGGCGTCTTCAACGTTTATCATGGTACATGTAGATGGACTTTCTTACAATTTGAAACAGTAGAGCGAACCACGTATATATGTTCGGGCGTGCGTGTATGTGTGTGCGTGTGTATCGTTACTAACCATAAACAACTTAAACAGATTTATAAAACATATGCACGATACCACACCATACATGCTGTATGGCAAGCAAAATGCACAATAATTCCTTAAACCATGGTTTGGAGCTCAAACCCTAGTTTAGGCTTCTCAAACCCTAGTTTGGGCTTAAACTGCCATTTGAGATCCCAAATGGTAGTTTTCTTAAACCCTGGTTTGAGCAATTATTGTGCACTTGGCGGCAGAAACCACCGTTTGGACTCTCAAACTAGGGTTTCTGGTAGCTTAAACCACGGTTTGAGCTCAAACCCCAGTTTGGAATGCCCAAACCCTAGTTTAGGCTCGCCAAATGCACAATAATTCACTAAACCCCTGTTTGAGAGTCTAAACCATGGTTTAGGCTCTCAAACCCCAGTTTGAGCAATTATTGTGCATTTGGCCAGAAACTGCCGTTTGAGGTCGTAATCGAATTAAAAGCTTAAACCCTAGTTTGGACCCAAACCACAGTTTAAGGAAAAAACTGCCAATCGTGATCCCAAACGTTAGTTTTCTTAAACCCTGGTTTCAGCAATTATTATGCACTTGGCGGCAGAAACCACCGTTTTGACTCTCAAACTATGGTTTCTGGCAATAATTCCCTAAACCCCACTTTGAGAGTCTAAACCATGGTTTAGGCTCTCAAACCCCAGTTTGAGCAATTATTGTGCATTTGGCCAGAAACTGCCGTTTGAGGTCGTAATCGAATTAAAAGCCTAAACCCTAGTTTGGACCCAAACCACAGTTTCAGAAAAAAACTGGCAATCGTGATCCCAAACGGTAGTTTTCTTAAACCCTGGTTTGAGCAATTATTGTGCACTGGGCGGCAGAAACCACCGTTTAGACTCTCAAACTAGGGTTTCTGATAGCTTAAGCCACGGTTTGAGCTCAAACCCCAGTTTGGACTGCCCAAACCCTAGTTTAGGCTCGCCAAATGCACAATAATTCACTAAACCCCAGCTTGAGAGTCTAAACCATTGTTTAGGCTCTCAAACCCCAGTTTAAGCAATTATTGTGCATTTGGCCAGAAACTGCCGTTTGAGGTCGTAATCGAATTAAAAGCCTAAACCCTAGTTTGGACCCAAACCACAGTTTAAGAACAAAACTGGCAATCGGAATCCCAAACGGTAGTTTTCTTAAACCCTGGTTTGAGCAATTATTGTGCACTTGGCGGCAGAAACCACCGTTTAGACTCTCAAACTAGGGTTTCTGATAGCTTAAACCAGGGTTTAGGCTCAATGTATGGTTTTCATTTGACGAAAATTTTCTCAATGTCTAGTTTTGATTGGCTGAGAGAAATTCCTTCCCGCTGGAAGCGTAGTTATCATTGTTCAGATTATTTGGAAAGTCGGGTATTCATTAGCTGACGTATTTTCGCGTGTCTGCAACAACAATTGAATGCTGAAATGGTGACAAAAATTAACAAAGGATATTTTAATAATTGCAAAAAT
Organism: Conchocele bisecta; assembly: GCA_029237695.1. Lineage (NCBI taxonomy): Eukaryota > Metazoa > Mollusca > Bivalvia > Lucinida > Thyasiridae > Conchocele > Conchocele bisecta. Next base: position 23,296,642 of record CM055270.1, on the reverse strand, counting down.
AATGTTGTCTTATCATAAGACGAATATGAACATGTTTTCTTAATCTCTTGCCTGTCATAATCAGCATATTTTCCCAATTTATGAACAGTAGCTGCATACTATAGGTGCGAAACTGTGACGTCAGTTAAGAAGAGTGACCTTAGAACATATGTTTCCAGTGTATACCCTACTCATATATTATTGTACTTTGACATTCAGCAGATTGTTACTAATAAACATTGCTGTATTGACTCAACGACCACCAGCGTACAGACAGCCGGGAAGCGCAGTGTGATATTGAGTATACTGGTGGGCTATATCGTAAGGTACTTGCTGTATAATCACCAATTGTCAATAAACATTCGGGTATCACACCTTGGTGCAAACAATGGATTAAAATTTCATAAACGCAGTAATTATCAATCCACGCTGATCAGAATATCGACACTCGGTAGATCAGTATAGTCCTTGATCAACTTGCATATATACACAGGCTGCTGAGAATATCACAAAATTGTAGACCAGTGTATTGCTTGATCAGCATGCTCATACACTTGGAACGACCACACAATTGCTAATACGTACAACAGTTTAGTCGCTGAGCAGCCGGAATATCTAGCTAGGTTGATCAGACTATCCGTAATCTGTAAACCGGTGTGGTCCCTGATCAGGCGGCATATCTAGCTAGGTTAACCAGACTATCCGTAATCTGTACACCGGTGTAGTCCCTGAGCAGCCGGCATATCTAGCCAGGTTGTTCAGACTGTCGATAATCTGTACACCAGTGTAGTCCCTGATCAGGCGGCATATCTAGCTAGGTTGACCAGACTATCCGTAATCTGTACACCGGTGTAGTCCCTGAGCAGCCGGCATATCTAGCCAGGTTGTTCAGACTGTCGGTAATCTGTACACCAGTGTAGTCCCTGATCAGGCGGCATAATCTAGCAGGTTGTTCAGACTCGAAAATCTGTACAACCAGTGTAGTCCTGAGGCCCATTTTCCGCATTATCTACCTAGGTTTTTTTTTTTGTTCACTGGTCGATCTGTTTACCAGTGTAAGTCCCTGATCAGGCGGCTATCCTCTAGTGTTCCACTATCCGTAATCTGTACACCTTGTGTAGTCCCTGACAGGCGGCATATCTAGCTAGGTTGTTCCAGACTATCCGTAATCTGTACTCCAGGTGTCCCTGATCAGGCCGGCATCTACTAGTATTGTTCACTACCGTAATCGTAACCCAGTAGTCCCTGATCGGCGGCATATCTAGCTAGGTTGTTCAGACTATCCTTAATCTGTACTCCAGTGTAGCCCTTATCAGGCGGGCATATATAGCCAGGTTGTTCAGACTGTCGATAATCTGTACACCAGTGTAGTCCCTGATCAGGCGGCATATCTAGCTAGGTTGTTCAGACTGTCGGTAATCTGTACACCCGTGTAGTCCCTGAGCAGCCGGCATATATAGCTAGGTTGTTCAGACTATCGATAATCTGTACACCAGTGTAGTCCCTGAGCAGCCGGCATATCTAGCCAGGTTGTTCAGACTGTCGGTAATCTGTACACCAGTGTAGTCCCTGATCAGGCGGCATATATAGCTAGGTTGTTCAGACCATCCGTAATCTGTACACCTGTGTAGTCCCTGAGCAGCCGGCATATATAGCTAAGTTGACCAGACCATCGGTAATCTATACACCGGTGTATTCCCTGAGCAGCCGGCATATAGCTAAGTTGTTCCGACTGTCGGAAATCTGTACACCAGTCTAGTGTATCTAGCTAGGTTGATCAGACTATCAGTAATCTGTACACCGGAACAGCCGGCATATCTAGCTAGGTTGATCAGACTATCGGCAATCTGTACACTGGTGTAGTCCCTGATCATGCTGCATATTTAGCACAGGCGATCAGGCTTCCGACACTATGCATATCAGTAGTATACCAGTGTAGTCCCTGATCAGGCGGCATATGTTAGCTAGGTTGATCAGGCTACCGACACTATGCACACCACTGTAGTCCCTGATAATGCGGCATATCTAGCACAGTTGATCAGGTTACCGACACTATGTATCCCTGATCACTAATAGTACCTGATCACTAATAGTCCCCGATCACTAGTAGTCCCTAATTACGAGTATCCCTGATCATTTGTAGTCCCTGATCACTAATATATCACTAATAGTCCCTGATCACTAGTAGTCCCTAATCACAAGTAGTCCCTGATCACTAGTAGTCCCTGATCACTCACTAGTAGTCCCTGATCACTAGTAGTCCCTGATCAGCTCAGTCTGATTAGACTACCGGCAATATGTACATCAGTGTACTCCCTAATCAGTCTGGATATAATTATTTTTTTATGGCAATATTTTGGAACAATTATGCTCTGTTTGTAATTCGAGTTTTCAACAAGCTGAATAAGATAATTCAATTATTATGCTCTGTCGATATGCTATGAGACTTCACAAGTTACATCCCTGATCAGGCGGTCAGCAAAATATGTTTTTGTGTAAATTCTGCAGTAATTTCCAATATAAATGAAACAGATGCTTAATTACTCTCTGTAGCAAACCAGAAGATCATTAAAGTTATGCTCGGTTTGTAAGATCTGAGACTTCACAAATAAAAGAGTTGTCGGCCGGCATAGTAAATAATTTATTTTTTTGAATGCGATATTTTGCAAAAATTATGCTTGGTTTGTAACTGAAGATTTGAGACTTCACAAATATAATAGTTGTCGGCCGGCATAGTAAATAATTCGATATAAACACGATATAGACTGGACACATCGGTAACTGTCAAAGAAGAGGAAGGAGCAGATACCGTAAATATACAGATAAGAGCGCAAAATGATAGTCCCTGAGCAGCCGGCATACATCATGTACATAGCTAGGTTGATCAGACTATCGGTAATCTGTACACCGGTGTAGTCCCAGAGCAGCCGGCATATCCAGTTGGGTTGATCAGACTCGGTAACTGCAGTGTAGTCCAGAGCAGCCGGCATATCCAGTTGGGTTGATCAGATATCGGTATCTGTACACCGGTGTCAGAGTCGCCATATCCAGTTGGGTTTGATCAGACTACGGTAACCGTCTGGTCCCAGAGCAGCCGGCATATCCAGTTGGGTTGATCAGACTATCGGTAATCTGTACACCAGTGTAGTCCCAGAGCAGCCGACATATCCAGTTGGGTTGATCAGACTATCGGTAACCTGTACACCGGTGTAGTCCCAGAGCAGCCGCATATCCAGTTGGGTTGATCACTATCGGTAATCTGTACAGTGTAGTCCCAGAGCAGCCGACATATCCAGTTGGGTTGATCAGACTATCGGTAATCTGTACACCGGTGTAGTCCCAGAGCAGCCGCATATCCAGTTGGGTTGATCAGACTATCGGTAATCTGTACACCAGTGTAGTCTCACTGAAGATGTGGCTGATGCAGTCAGCATCACATGGTCAGCCCACCATGCAACGCAGAAAAGGAGCCGCACTGAGATCGATAGGAACATTACTACGCGACAGTGGCTGGACCAGTGCCATTGTTGAAGCAGAGGTGGCCTCATCTGGTACAGCAGAGTCTTACCTGTCTGCATCCAGTGTCACCAGGATGAGACAAGCACACCAGATCACTGCATGCAGCTTGTACAAACTGATGAAAAAGAGTAGTATAGAGGGATTCAAAATGATACCACCTAACGGTGGTATCATTTATAACCCTCTATACTACTCCCACCACCCCCAAAAAATCAAAAAATTAGTTAACGAGGAAATTGTCTCCCACCAACCACGAAAAATTCAAAATTGGTGTCATAAATACATCATGTTGTTTTCACGTCCAATTGAACAGATAAAACAATAGTCTTAAAAAGGATTTATTTTTGACACCAATTTATGAATTTATTCTAATAAGTTTCTGATTTAAATGTGCCCACGAGTGATAGTTTATATTCCAACACCCCATTTTTCTCCTCCAATATAGATAATTTATTTCGCAGATCAGCAACTAATTCTACCAGCTCTAGTCTACCACGTTCACCTGTAGCCACCTGACAGTGTAGTTGCTTATGTCTACAAAGAGTTTGGGCACTAATGAATTTACAAGGGCATCTGGGGCATTGAAATTGCGGGGGGACACAAGGAATTTTTCTCCTCCAATATAGCTAATTTATTTTCTACGATGTCGAATTGTAGTCCAATTATATTTGTGTCATAAATACCTTATGTTTTTTTCACGTCCAATTGAACATATAAATTTAATAGGTTATAATAAAAATATTATAACAAAATGGATAATAAAATACACAACGAATTGGAATTGTATAATGACCTTGCTGAAGAATTTTACGCCGCTGTTTCTACAGTATTAAAACACGGTAAAATGACAATACTATGTGGTATCGAATACATGAAATATCAGCGTAATTTATTACGCTGCGATAAAAACGTTGAATTTACAATATTAAACCGGCAATTATGTCGCCGGTATAAGTCTCAAATTTATGTAATGAAGCGACTAAATAGGATCAATAGGATCGTAGAAACACTACCGAAATATTATCAAACTAATTTTATAAAACAGTTTAAAATCAAAGATTCGTTTACGGATATGCGTTTCTACAATATCGCTTTTAACGAAGAAATTGAAAATTATTAGAAGAAATTGGAAATTGAATAGAAAAAAACAACTATTAGAGAAAATGGATAATACAATACAATTGGAATTGAAAGTTTTTAATAACTGTGTTGAAGAAATTTATGAAGAATACGGGGGGTTATAATCCTATATATAAATTCTATAAAAATGAGAACACTAGGCGATATCGAATACATGAAATACCAGCGTAATTTATTACGCTCCGATAAAAAACGTTGCATTTTACAATATTATACCGGCAATTATGTCACTATACAATAGGCAAATACAAACATTAAGACGGATAATGCGTATCGGATATGAAATTAAGGTGTATTATATAAAATTGTTAAAACCCAACGATTCGTTTACGAATATACATTTCTACGATATCGCTTATAAAGATATTAATAATTTGTAAAAAAAAATAACAAAAGCCTCCACTCGTGCACAACACCCCCCAGCGACTGGGCAGATTTCTAGCCGGCACCCAGCCACTGGGGTGTTGGGACCTTTCTTAAGCCCACACATCTGTTGGCTCACAGTCTGGTTTTACGGGTCGCCTTGAACCCCATTGCCAATTCCTCTAATTAAGAGAAACCAGCGAAGTAAGGAGAGCCTATGTGTGAATTTGGTTTCCGAAATTGAAAAGCAAATCTTAGGCAGAAATCTGTTAGGCCGGCACCTTTGAGCTACACAATTACATCTCCAAATACACACATATGGATAGACTGCTACCATTAAAAACAGACGAGACGGACGTCATACCGGATCAACAACATAGCACACACGAGATGAGACCAATTGTTGTAAGGTCAACACACATATATATACTCATCAGTTTCCTATACAACATACAAATGGTGTGCATATTATAATTATTTATTAATACCTATTGGCGAAAGAAAACATGTGATGGTTCGTTATTTTGTTAATTTTATAATTAATTTTATATTTTTTTTTAATAATTTAAAGCTGAACACTCCCTATTATTACTAGTAATTAATTTATGTTGTAACGACAATGTTTCAATTACACGGGTTATGGCCCATGCGTAAATTGATAGCCGAGGTAAACAGAGCCGATAATTCTCAGTGAAAAACACATGTTGTATAGGTATGTAAATTTGTTTACTGCACCAATATAATTTTGAAAAAATTAGGAAAATTATAAAATTAAGAATTTTTTTTTTTTTTTTTTTTTTAAATTATTATTTTTTTTATTTTTTTTTTATTTTTTTTTTAATTTTTTTTTTAATTTTTTTAAATTTTTTTTTTTTTTTCTTTTTTTTAATTATTTTATAATGGTGCTGTAACATTTCCTCCGACTTTATTTCCAAGTTTTACCCTAAATTTATCCCAATCAGTACACTCAATTTTGGGCATGGTGGCGCGCGCCTTGATCCTTATATCATTTTTTAATTCTTCATATCTCCCCATTTCTTCCACACGGATTCAAACTCTAAATTTGATATTTTCTTATCGGCCAACGCTTTGGACACCATAACGTCGATGCTATTTTTCTTAGACCTAGCGAGAACGGATATTCTATCATGTTTTCTACTTTTTTTCTCGAGTTTTCCACCCGCCGCCCTAATTACCATACAAAGTGTTCCAGATAAAACGGTAATTCCACTCAAAACCCCTGCAAGTGGAATCATTACAATTGTAGATAGCGTTGCAGCAGTTCCCGCCCCACACAACACAGAAACACTTGCCATAACCGTACTAGATGCTTCAGCTATGTTTGCCGCGCGCTTATATTTTTTAGCGTGTCTTTTTCTATTTGCACATTCTCTAACTAAAATATCCTGCATAGCGACGATATTATTCAACCTAAAATCTGAACTTTTTTCGTTAATTGAATACAGTGTTGGTGGAGTGGTATTGAGAGTTGAATACAGTGTTGGTGGAGTGGTATTGAGAGTTGAATACAGTGTTGGTGGATCGGTATTGACAATTGGAAGCGGTGATTCGTTCATAGTTAAATTTATTTCAATATATTAGTATTTACACAATAAGTTCAATTAACAATGATACAATAGTGGAAGAACTCTCTGAGTCACCGATTTTCGTAACAAAGTTAATAACACTACCTTGTGAAAGTCTAATTCGATCATCACCGGCAAACGAAACCACCGTCGAACTATCTCCAGAGATTTTAGTGACTCCAACCCCCCCGTTCTTTCCCATCTACTACAATATTTATAGCGACCGCGCCCACAGGTTTACCATTAGCATTAACCGAGCAGACCGCCATTTGGACAACTTCACCTGCAGCTGTCATAGTGTATCCCCCATATTTATTACTCGCTTTGGCACCGAACGAATATTCATAGTGCCCCACAACCAATGGGCCCCGCTTCTCAGCCCAAACAGTTATGACACGTTTTGGCGTTTTCATTGTTCGCACTATTCCGGCAAGCGCATTGTTTGCGTTATATGCCTCAGTACGAACTCGATTTACTTTATCATCAACCGCAACAAGTGATTCATCAATGGCGCGGATAGATTCAACCACTCGGGTTCCTAATCCCGCAATCCCCGTCCGATCCTCTGAGCGCAACACCTATAAGCCTCCGTAAGGGCCGCCTGGTGGTCTTCTCGGACTTTCTCAATAACCGTTCGGGTCTCTTCCCGAAATTCTGTTATTTTTTCTCCTAGTTCAGTAAGTGCTGCTTCTCCGTTGGGAGAGTCCTCTGAGCGCAACACCCTATAAGCCTCCGTAATGTCTGCCTGGTGGTCTTTTCGGGCTTTCTCAATACCCGTTCGGACTCTATCAAGATCCAACCGGGTCTCTTTTTTAAATTCGGTTATTTTTTCATATAGGTCAGTAAGTGCCGCTTCTCTGTTGAGAGAGTTCTCTGAGCGTAACGCCCCATAAGCCTCCGCAATGGCCTCTTTGTGGTCTTCACGGACCCCTCAACCCCAGACTGGTCTCTTTTATAAATTCGGCTATTTTTTCATCTAGTTCGGTAAGTGTCGATTCTTTACTGTGAGAGTTCTCTAAGCGCAACGCATCATAAGCCTCCGCAATGGCCTCTGCAAGGTTAGACTGGTGGTCTTCTCGGACTTTATCAATACCCGACCGGGTCTCTTTTCGAAATTTGGTTATTTTTTTATCTAGTTCAGTAAGTGCCGCTTCTCTGATGAGAGAGTCCTCTGAGCGCAACACCTCATAAGCCTTCATAAGGTCCGCCTGGTGGTCTTCTCGTGCTTTCTCAATACCCGACGTGGCCTCATTTCGAAAATCGATTATTTTCCCGTCTAATTCAGCAAGTGTAGCTTCTTTTGCTGAGAGAGTCTTCTAAGCGCAACGCATCATAAACCTCCGTAATTTCAGCCTTACGGTCTTCTCGGACTTTATCAATCCCCAACCGGGTCTCTTTTCTAAATTTGGTTATTTTTTTACCTAGTTCGTTTAGTTCCGTATGCGTTTCTTCACGACTTTGTGTATTCACAGCCAGGGCATATTCTCTAAGTTGTGATAGTAGACTCTTGTGAATCTCGTCCGTGGCCCTCGATAGTTCTATTAATCAAGCCTTTGTTTTTTGGGTAGTTAAAAAGTCGCCTCTGTCGGATGAATCCCCCTTCTGCAGGTTCCAAATTATTTGAATTTGTCACCCAATCGGAAGAACTACCTGGTCCGTATATACTCATAATGTTGATAATATATATTACGAACATGCGTTTAATTCTAATTTTCTTAAAATTAATTAATTTGAAATTTAAATTTCTAGGACGACCGAAATCGGGTAATCGTTCTTCAACTCTCGCCCTTTATCATCAAGAATATAAATCTTCAACTCGTGGATGTGTCCCGATTCCAAAACTTTCATCTCTGGGTGTGGGAAGTCTAACGTTACAGTCTCGCCATAGAAACAATCGCTGGCGGGCACAGTTTTCAGTAATGTGCTGGGGGATCCGTCTATCGTGTTGTATGATGTGTTCACCCGATCAAGGTGCACCCTGAGAGTTTTCGTGAAGGCGAAGTCCACCGGTTTATCACCGACGTACTCACCCGGGGTAAACACTCCTTTGTTTGAGGAGTATGTCTCTCTAAAACCGAGTTGAATACCCAACCCCGGGGAGACCACTACCTTATTATCACTGCTGATGGTCATTGTTGCGAGCCCGGTAGCATTCGATACTGTGAGGTTGATTATACCGTCAAGCTCTGAGTTGACAAAATCTTTGAGCTGTCTTATTCCCCACAGTCCGTGAGGCAGCTTTACTTCTAATTGTAGTCCATCCTTCACATAGTAAAACCATTCGCTCTTCCCCACATTCTGCCATCCAACCGTGAAGGTGATTGATCTAAGGCCTACCCGGCGTTTTCCGCAGCAGTTGTATTAATTTTTGAAGTTCACAACTCCCTTTTTGAACATTAGTTATAGTAGCAAACATAATAATATCTTTCAATGGATACCAAAGCATTTAGCTTTAACTCTAATGTAAAGTACGCGGTCGGAGGTAAATACACACAAAAAGACGTTGTTAACCGCCTTGTACACCCAACCGTAACGGTTAGACCGGACAGTGGCTTTGCCACCAACTTCCCTAACATCTTTGAACAATATAGGTTGCCCAAGATTACTACGATGGAGGTGGTAAACGGCTGGAAAGCAACACCGATGCAGTTTTGGCAGAACCAAATAAATTTCGCTGTATGGTGCGCAACAGCCGGGTGTGGAGTTTCATATAAAGACCATCTGACATCCAAGAATGTCATGCTCCGAAGTGTCTACAACTTTCACGTGTATTATACTATTAGGAGGATTCTCAAAGAACTAGGTATTTCACTACCTCAAGACGACGCCTGGGATCCCATTTCCAACACATATAACCGTATGGCCTTTGAAAGACTGTGTAACGAATTTTACGTTTCAAAAGACGCGGACTGGAGACAGAAAGCATTTCCTACCAGCACCGGCCTCGGGGACGTTCTCATTCACGGCCAGTCCGGGAATTGGACACAGACTGATTTTAGACACGATCACTCCGGTGACCACATCGTCAGTCGGAACGCCGGGAATTTTGACCCCGCGACTATGACTTTCGGGACGGAAGTGTCTGGAGGTCGACACTGTGGCGTGTTTTCTTGTAAAATGTTACCTCCGAAACTGGCTCACGTCGATTACATACAGCAGGCTGCTGAGGTTCAGAACGCGTGGGGTACATTTGTTAGATACGGGTCTAGGGTTCACGCAGGCCGGGGTTACTCGCGTCAACGACTCCATTCGCACGTACGTCTGGGCCATTCTCGGCGCACAGAAGCAAACTCGCAGTTCTATACTGGACATGGGAACAGCGTTTGATGCACAAAAACAATTTTTGGCACTTGTAGAGGACGCCATCTCAGCTAGGGTGGACCTGGAGAAGGCGATCCAGAATTATCAAGACGTTTTGCAGAATGCCAGCACCCCAGTAGACTATGTATTTGGAATAGGTCTTTATATGGCGCCGAGCAATATGATACTACGAGACGACCCGGTTGACGGTTACAATAATCATATCGTAATCGCCACCGCCAATCAAAAAATCGGCCACAACGGTAACGTGAACACGGATATCATCAAGCGCACCCCCAACAGTGGAACCGATTTCATAAAACACAAAATGGATACACCTCCCCCAATTCGTAAATCGAACCCAGTACCCCCAATTCGTAAATTGGATGCACCATCGAGTTCCATCAACAGACCAATCGCGATTGGAGAAACACCAATCATCAACAATGTTGAAATTGGAAGCACAACACACGAGGAGGAGAAATTGGGTCTCGTCATCGCCCTCGTGGCGATCGGATTATTTACGCTTTGGTTGTAGGAACTCTCTGACAGAGAATAATAGGAGACCGGCGATTGCCACGATTAAAGCCCAGGTATTTTTGGCTAGCCATCCGGCCGTTTTTGATAATATAGATAGCAAGTAAGAAACGATACTTCCGATCAGTCCAGGTAGTGCGGCAGCCGCCTTTCCAGCTAATTTAGCTAGAAGACTGGCGAGGGCTTTTAGTTGTTTTTTTATCCACTCCTTGGCTCCACCGGATGGAGCGGGTGCTGGTGCTGGTGCTGGAGCGGGTGGTGGCGCCGCACCACCAGTGAAAGTTAGAACTATGGTCGATATAGTCATGCCGATAGCAACGAGGATGCTTGCTATCGTGACGCCCTGCTCTCTGAACAGAGTGCGAAGACGCTCACCGAGTGTCGTCTCCTCGTGCAGGACCCTCGAGATTGATTCGCGGATCCGACTTATTTGTGTGCGGAGAGCCTCACGGTTAGCCGAGGCGGCCTCCAAGCGAGCTTCTCTTTCATCCCGCAAAGACCGCAGGAGTTTGTTGATCCGCTCGGTAGATTCTCTATCGTCACGGCTTCCTCCAGTTTTCTTTCTTCTAGCGCGATATGTTCATCCAGCGCGTGAGTTTGGAGAGGTTAAGGACCAGTTCGCCCCGGACCGTTTTGTAGAGCCTTATCGAGTCCACGGAGTTCTCGAAGAGGTAACGGTGGGTCATCGTTGAGTATTTTTCCCAATTGTGATTGGACGCTGAACGTGGTCTCCATAGTGTTAATAACGTCGGTGGCTATTTGAGGGACCTCGCTGAGCTCGACCGTTTCTATCGCGGTGGCCGTCTTCGCTATAGTTTCGTCGGTAGACTTTAGGGCCTCTACAGCGCGGGCCGGTATAATTGTTTTAACCCTCTTCCAATCCGTGAAGCCTAGTTCGTCCCTTATGAATCGGCCACCGCCCGGGTTTCCTGCAATGGTGTTTAGCGATAGGGGTTTTCCGGTCCTAATGTTGACTAATGGGACAGTTAGTGCTGCTCTTAGTCGCAATTTACCGCTCATAAATTTGAACTTGGAGTAGTCGCGACCGCACGAGACCAGACCATACCTTTTTCTGCTGCCAAATTGTTGTAGTAGTCGTTTACAGCTCCCTCAAGTAATTCCTGACTTTGACTAGTGGTAGCGTCACCCAATTGTGATTGGATTGGAACTGGAGTTTCTATGGTGGGTGTCGTGAGGGAATCCTCGAAGTTATCATCATCACCATCGAGGTAATCGTCTCTTCCGATTTCATCCATGTCAACATCGTAATCAGCCATATTTATAATTTTCTTAAAATTAATTATGTATTAAAGACAAAACCATACGGGTTTAATAGTTTCAATAATTTTGAAAAAATTAATTATGTCTTCGAGTCAATACGGTCGCAAACTCAATCCATACCGCAGACTGCGTGAGCCCCTCGGGGCAAAAGGCGTGAGACAGAGTGTCGTTATTACGAACAACCCATCGACGATCGACCAGAACCAGCAGCTCTTAGTCCGCTTCCCCAACCTCGGAGCTAACGACGTCATTGTTCCGGGTACTGTTCGCCTCGCTTTCACTATTTCGCTAACGTCGACGGACGCGGACCGAACCGTCGTTCAGAACCTGGGTCGCGCCATCGTCAAGAAGACCATGATAAAGATTTCTGGTAATGAGGTGATGTCGATCGACGACAGCGACGTCTACCATTGCTATCAGGACCTGTGGAAGACGTCACACGAGCTTGAAAACGCTGTCTATCAAGGTATTGACACCAGCAAAAATAAAAACGTAACCAAACTTAGAATCGGGGCTGCTAACAAGGCAGATAACAACGCGAGTGACAACGCGGTCGCGGGTGCTTACGGCAACCGCTTCTACATCCCGCTCGACTTTGAGTTGCTAGAGAGTCACATGCCCTACTATCAGAGTGCTTTGGCTGACCGCCTCGAATACGAACTAACGTTCAACGACTACGGCCGAGTTATCATAGCCAGCGACATGTTATCGACGTATGCGATCGATAATGTTTCGCTGGAGTACGACATGGTCACGATGCCCGAACTAGCACGATTGATCAGAACCCAGTACGCCGGGCGCGTTGCCATACTTTACGACCGAGTTCTTCGCCATCGCAAGATGACGAAAGACAAAGGCGACACATTGTGGAATATTAACGTCAACGTACCCGCCCGCTCGATGAAAGGTATACTGATGTTGTTCGAGGATGCTCGGTTCGCGTTCGGTGCTAGAAAAACCGACAGATTCTATAACCCCAAAATCACGAAGGTAGAGGTGACGATCGAGGGAGTCCCCAATCAACTCTACAGCGCGGGTCTTCGCGCGCACCAGCAGTGGGATGAAGTAAGAAAGCAGTTTGCTGCCGGATCTAAGCGCTCTCCGGAGGTTGCAGCAGTTGCTAAAGACCTGCATCTCTCCGCCTCTCCCTCGCGGAGTTCCTGAATACCAAATACGCGTTATGGCTAGACATGCGAGCCAGCGACGATGACCAAATACACGGTAGCGGACGCCAAGTTGAGAACGCTAGTGAGGGTGTGACGATCCAGATAACCAAAGAGGCAGACGGAGCCGGGCCATTGAACGTGTACTTATATATAATTACAGACGCACAACTCAACATCGAAGATGGTCGATACGTATCAGCGATCTACTAATTCTAACGATTTATTAATACATAATTTTGAAAAAATTAAGAAATCTAGCAATCAATACCAATTCACGATTGGAGATGCTCACTCCGCCATAATATGTGGGCAGACAGGATGTGGAAAAACGGTTTTCATCCTCAACTTACTCGAGGGATCCTACCGCGATGCCTTTCGTCACATTGTGATCCTATGTCCCACTGTGCGGCACAACGATACTTATCAGCGGTGCCCGTGGATATGGACCGACCCTGAGGTATACGTTATTGACCCCGGTGATAGGCTTCACGATTGGTTGCGTGGTTTATACCAAATATTTCAGGGCGAGCCCACCCTATACGTGATTGACGATTGCTCAGCCAAGGCGGCGATGACCAAAAAGAAGACATGCTCTCCGAGCTCGCATTTTCTGGCCGCCATGCTAGGCAAAGCGTATGGATATCCACTCAAAAATACAACGCCGTCCTCAAGGATCTGCGCGAGCAAACGAAATGGGTCGCCCTCTTTCACTGCAAGGACCGAGACTCATTCGATGACTGTCTTCGAGAGAATGACGTTATCCCAACGCGCGAGGAGCGCCTGGAGGTTCGACAGATACTTTCGAAAACTAAGCACGCCAAGCTTCTGCTAAAGACTGATCAACCAACTGCTTATAAAGTTATCAACTAAATCTAACGATTTATTTAATAATTAATAATTTTGAAAAAATTAGGAAAATTATAAAATTAGGAAAATTGCAAAGTAATAAGCTATTGCAATGCTTAGCAATTGCTGAACAAATGCTGAATAATGCTGAACAAATGCTGAATAATGCTGAACAAATGCTGAATAATGCTGAACAAATGCTGAACAAATGCTGAACAAATACTGAACAAATACTGAACAATGGTTAACAATGTTAACAATTTGGTGCTCCGCTGCGAGCTTTGTTGCGAGCATAATGGTGATCATAAGTATCGGGTGGTGCGCATTTATTATTTTTGTAATAAATAAATATGTTAAAGTGATGAGACTTGTTAGAATAGTTAAATTAATTTTAAGAAAAATGAACTGCGACGAACTTCTCGATCAGCTAATAGAAGAAACCTCAACTCCGACTGCCAACAATAATGATCCGACAGAGCAATCGGAATCGGGGGTTGGTATTGGGTTGAGTGCAACGACTCCGAATGAAAATGAAAATGCGGCGCGACGAGAGCGGCTAGCTGCGCTGGTTGCTGGGGGGACAATCGGGAGCATTAATCTCGGTAGGCGTCTCTCAGTTTTTCAGGTGGATAAGATGTCAGATGCGGAGATCGATAAAATGTATGCGCGATAACGAATCCAAATTGGGAGCGAGATGACAAAAACTCTTGGATCGGCGGCTATTCATTTGTACGCTACCGCCGTTAGTAGACTTCTCCCTATACCAAACACTGCGGGTTGATTGATGATCTAGAGACTGACCCTTTTATAGGACACACTCTTAGAACGGCATGCTGCTCAATTTATCACAAGTTTAGGAATGTACTTAGCTCCACTAACAACCGCGTTGACCACGGGTAAACACTGTCAATTTGGACATATATGCCCACGAACTATAAGCTCTAATATTAATATTATAAATTGATGACACAAGACACACCCACGAGAGTGACGGAGTTGAACCAGATTGCTCCAACACAATCGAACCAGAGTGTTCTCCACTTCCGCCACTGGATGACATACCGCATATAAAAAATCCAAAAGACAGGCAGCTGGGCGGGCGGCGGCTGCCACCCGAAAAGTTAAACAAGATAAATACTCGCCGAGCTTCGAGAGGCTAAACTCCAATCGAGATTGGGGTTGCAATCGGGGACGGAGACAGCAAAACATCTGAATACAGAGTTGAGTACAACAACACCCCCAATTCACGAATTGGAAGCACACTCAACACCCAATACCAACTACCGTTGGAGTTGGGCGAATCCGATTGAACCCAAATTCGTGAATTGGAGTTGGGTTGTTGGTGGTGGTCTGGCAGTTGTTGGTGCCCTGTGCGTTTGGAAATACCCCAAAAAACAACCAGCCAGTGTTCAGAAGAAAGTTACGAAACACCAATCATCAACAATGTTGAATTTGATGCGCCCCATTTAAACATTGATCGCGACCCATTTTATATGCAATAATTATAACAATGGCTGAACAAGATGGTAAAATGTTAGTGAATGCGCTTTATCACGCCGTGGTGATATCGGGTTTCAGTATCGGGTATGCTCGACTATCAAAGATGGCCCTAGGAGGAACCGCTCCCAAATTGGACTTTACTGTGAGAGACGTAGGGCTCGCGACCTTAGATGTAGCGGCCGCAGTTTGGACCCGAGATTATCTAGTTAAAGCTGGAATTCTACCAGTTAATATATGGAAATAAATGGCTTCAATCGCAGTAATAGTAGGTGGTGCGCTTGTAAACGCATTGGCGTTCAGCGGTAGCAACTTTATATTCTCTAAAATGAAAAGCTCGAACGTGGATGAGGAGCGTAAGCGTCATGATTTAGCTGTAGAACAACTCAATAGCGCAAAGGAAGCATGGTCGAAAAAACGAACCGCCCATCTGGACTGGGTCAATGAAGAGCTTCGCCGCGAAAAATCACGCCGCGCAAACTTTTCAGAACGTTGAAGAAGCCAACCGCGAGTACGCGCTGGCATATCCGCACAAAAGTCTCGATCCAATGGATCCCGAGCCCCAACTTTCAGATTTCTATGTACCGTCAGAGCCCCAAAAGGACCGCGAGATCGCGTTCATCATCGTGGGAATGGGTGTGGTGGGTCTCGCCGGCTATTATATTCAATCGAGATTTTAAATTAATTAATTAAAACAATTTTTTTTATAAAAATATATATATAGAACGATGTTAGTTGACGAACTTTATGACGCTATGATCGATGTAGGCTACACTGCCCAAAAACATCGTTTACCTGGTGCAAAGAGTATGATTCGTCTGGCCCGAGATTGTCTCGAGACGTGGCGCGAGGACGAAAAAGCGGCCACCCTTTTCGCAAAGCGGATGTTAGATTCCTCCATCAACAATGTTGAATTAGATTCCCCTCTCCTGTTCCAACCCAAACGCGATTGGGGCTGCAGCGAAACTTCCAACAAAGGTTTATTATTAACGACGCAGTTACCGGACGAACTGGCGAGGGCATGTTGGAGATTGTCCGATATATTAGAATACTTCGCATACGATGAACACGCGCAAACTTGATACCAAACTAACGCGCAAGCTGTCGAATACATACTATAGCCCCCGCGGCTACTGGAAGGGACTCGCGGCCATCAAGAACCTCGCGGCGGCGACCAAGGTTTCAGAAAACGCTGTCAAGGAATGGCTCAAGAAGCAGGCCATCTGGCGATCTATTTACCGCGCTCACAATATTCCGCGCCCAAAATTCGACGTTCCGGTGCCGAACCAAGTTCACCAAGCGGATCTCCTGTTTCTCCCTCACGATCGCGTCGGTCGCAAAACGTACAAGTACGCACTGACAATCGTTGACGTAGCGAGTCGTTTACAAGGGGGCTGAGCCGTTGGCCACTAAAGAGTCTAAGGAAGTGGCCGAGGCTCTTCCCGAATATATAAGAGGAGTCCTCTCAAATGGCCGAATCTTCTCCAGGTCGATCCCGGCCGCGAGTTCATGGGCGCGGTCTCTCATCTATTGTCTAAGCATAAAGTTTCTATCAGACGCGGCCGCACGTCAACAATCCACCGGGACCAGGGGATCGTGGAACGCTTCAATCGAACCCTGGCTGAGAGACTGTTCGGACACCAATACGCTAAAGAACTTGTAGACCCTCATTCGCGATCGACCGAGTGGGTGGCCAGACTGCCCGCCGTGGTCTCCGCACTGAACGGAGAGGTGACCAGATTGATAGGTAAGAAGCCTGTAGATGCTATCAAGTTTAAAAGGGTGACGAGCAAGCCCTCTGCCGTCTCGCGCGGGCGACCAGTTGGTTTAGAGGAGCAGCGGCTTCCATCAGATATTGACGTCCGGTACCTCTATCAACCGGGAGAGCTCGAAGGTGGCAGCCGCCGCGCGACTGATCCCGTGTGGTCAATGAATGTATATCATCTGGATCGCTCTATTACCAAACCTGATGAGCCCGTGCTCTATTATTTGACTGATGGTCCATCTCGCGGTTTTGTTCGCGAAGAACTTCTTATGGTGCCTTCTGACACCCAGCTACCCCCGGATCGTCAGATTCTTTAGAGATGTTCGGTATGTATTCCGTCATGGTAACAGCGTCTTTTATCGTAGTAGCGCCGAGAGTCCTAATTTTTTTTGACAGTACGTTTTCATAACACCGTCTTTCATTTTAAATCCTCTATTTTGCGCTACATATAATGTGTTTTCCATCTTCTGTAGTTTCACTTAGTACTCGTTTATATCTATCCCAATTTAAATTGTTAGTTCTCTTGGACATTCCTTTCGCAGAGTTTTTATTAATTTTAATTTGTTCCAAATTATCTTTAGTGAAATTAATTTTTTCTACGAAATAACACTTACTAGATAACGCTATCGCCCTATCCCCGCTAAATTCCATTTTGAAAAGTCCGGGCTCTCTTTCGCTCCATTTATCCCAAGCCAACCATTTTTTTTTTTTTTCTTTTTTTCTTTTTCAAACTCGTCTAGTAAGTTAGGTCTAATCAATTCCTCTATCGTTATTTTTCCACTAACTCCTATATACATACTATCTGTATCCATCTGTATTAATTCAAAGTCTTCTCTTTTTACGTATTTATCTAGAAATTCGTAGTAAAATTCCAACATTCTCAATTTAGCTAGTTGATAAACCGCTATTCCACAGTGGAAGGGGCTCTTTACTGCACACCGGGGTTTTCGGGAAGATATTTCGTACGCATCTCCTATCTCTTCCAAATCATCAAAGAATGCAGATCTTAACGCTTTGTCAACACAGGTTTCGTCTTGTGTATATGTCGTATTTAAATGTCTCTCTTTTGCCTCTATCATTTTTCCACAACACGAATTGCCTAATAATTTCATTATATCCGCTACTGGTTTCTTATTTGGTTCTACATCGCCTGTTCGTCTTGCGGGGCTGTAACTTCTTTTGCGAACCATTCGAAGGGTTTACCACTAATATAATCTATAACACGATGAACTCCCGTTATTTCTAGGCCGTGTTTTAAATACCATTTCAACAGTGGCGCGTACAGCAATACTTTAGTGGCGGTCATAGATCCCACCAATTTTCTTCCATTTCCTCTAGTTCTTCCAGTATCTTCCAAATATTTTAACATGTGTGTGGGAAACTTCATCAACCTCTACTTCTCTGTTTATAAATATTGGGGACATTTCAGAAAACTTATGTTTTAAGTTGTGTGGAACTTCTATATCCACCTCCGCAAACCCAAACCAGTCTCCAGATAAAACTCTTTTACAAAACTTTTTAATAAATTTAGGGTTATGTGGGGTATCTATATGTGTATAGTTTCTCTCCCACACGGCATCTCTTTATTTAACGTAGATAAATATAACGCGTTTGCATCGTACCCCAAAACAGCCTTGCAAGATTTGTTAATTTCATTTGAGGAATTAGATCTAATATTTGAAACACCAGCTTCTGCATATCGTGTAAATACTATTGATGGACCACCAACTAGAGCGTCCTTCATCATTTCGTATGTTTCTTCTTTTGGTGCATATAGAGCATCCTCCGGTATAATCGTCTTTGAAGATTTTTGTTCTTTAATGGTTCCTCTCAATAAATATTGTATAGCTACTCCAGGTAGTGTTACCGCATCTTTGAAAATATCCACACCTCTGTGTTTATAAAATTCACACATTTATTCCACCGCTTCTAGGAACGGTGCTACATCTAAATCGTTATAAATATTTTCAACCAATCTCTGAAAGTTTTCATATTATTTTCTTCGAAAATTCTACGACATTTACTTAATTCTGTTTCATCTATTAACATTTTCCCAGATAGTTTGGAATACCAATTCTCTATATCGGGTAGTCCTGGGTAATCCAGTTTGTCTGGAGAATCGAACCACTCATAAGGAAAGAAAGATTTCTGTCCTTTGCAGTCGTAGGCTTTTATCCAACTATCATAACTTACACCAGGTCCTAGATAAAGTATTACATCAAGAAATCTAAATTCTGGAGTAAATAGAAATATTGTTGCGTTTGCACGTTTTCCGACCATTACTTTCTTTGTTGTTGATGTCAGTTCGCCTACTAGGTATTTCTTTATTAAGTTTATATCGTACTTACTGCTGTTAAAACCTATAACCGGTACATTGCTCTATCCACTGTTCGATCTTGGCGATTTGGTTTTTACGTAAATATTCCGTATTAAACTTATATCTTGACCACACTTCTTCTCTTATAGCTTTTCCCCTGACTTTCAAATCTTCTATGAAATTTTCTATAAGTTTTGCGGGATCTTTATCACAAATATGAGTTACTGTTCCTGAGAAATTATCTCCTATACTAACGCTTGCCGGAACGTGCTCAGCTTCGTACTCTAAAACTATTACCGGTAGTTTCAACTTCTGGCTGGAGATACGCCTCAAAATCGTATACTATCTGATATGGATAAAGAGTAGTGTCACAACCGATCTTTATATCTTTACCCGTTCTTTGGAATTCGCATTCCCACATAACTACTAGGTTGAATTCTTTGCTTTTTCTAATAACTTTATCTCTTCTCATTGTGGATGCGCGTTCTTCTTTTTTATGCTTTGCATGAATCTCACACCCGTGCCTAGTAACAGCCGTGATATTGATATACGGTATTGGTTTCTGGACAGTATCCATCTACCGGAGCTCCTAAAATCCATCTTTCACCTCCGTGTCCGCACTGTTCGTGGTGAATGTGAATTCCCTCCCGCTTTTCCACAGAATACATCCAATCGATCGCCCCATAACTGTTAGAACCTTTTGGGTAAAACGCTTTCTCGAACGACGAACGCGGGCGCTCTAAATAATTACCATCACATACTATTTTTGTCTCACCTTTCATACATTTTGGTCCGTGTCTCTTCATATTACTCGCTGTCGTGAATTTCTGTTTGCAATTATCGCAGGCGTAAATTTTAGATAGGTTTTTAATGGTTTTTTATCAGAAATGCGTGATTATTAAACAGTCCTATTGTCATTGGTTTATTACCTATTGCCTTATAGTGTGCTGGTACCTTTTTCAACCACCATACATTACATTCGGTGGGTTGATATACTTCTATACCGATTTTAAAAAACTCTTCAACCTTTTTCAGATCTGAAAAAGGAATTGGTGAAACCACATTACTACCAAAATATTGCTTACTAAGTTCTTTCGCCTTTTCTGTACATCTGTCGGGTCTTTTATCTGTCATATGCATAGCTAGACACCTGAACAGACAAAGGTCGTCATTATACTTATCTAAAGAATACATACCTTTTTTATTCTTCAGCCATTCTGGAAGTTCTCCTCCTGCCGCTTCTTTGGATTGTAGTCCCAAATCTATTCCCCTACTACCCTGTATTAGCTTTATCAAAAACCTCTACCCATCTTACAAACTTCCACTTTGTATTTGGTCTGTCTATTTTATCGGACATTATTCGTGTTTGCTCCTTATCTGACAGCCATTTTTTAACGGTTTTCATTGATGATAGTGGTTCGCTACCACCGAGATTTTTGTGAAATATTATAGTTTTAGGTTTTCCATTTTTAATTTCCTCCATATGTTCTAGCTTGTAAGAATATGAATATCTCAAATAAAAAATTGGTTGTTAGATACGGAGCGAGTTTATCGGACATGCGTCAGACTCGTTAATGTTAATGTTTTTACGAAAGGATAATGTAACTACCCGTCTTCCATTTTCTACCTTTTCCAATGTTTCATCGTGAGCCCCAATATTTCTTCACCTTTTTAACACTATCGCGCTAACGATAGATTTTTTCTTATTATTATTTTTGGCGTCTAATTTGGGACAAATTTATTTGTGCTTGAAGGTTTGATTACACTAGCCCTTAACCCCGCAATACTTTCTTTTTGAATTCTGTTACCTACTTCCTCCGCTTTGGATATATCTTTAAAGGCTCCTCGTTTGTGGGCGCGGGTAAACCGCTTCATAAACGCCTCATTCTTTGTGGCATTTATCAGCTTTGTCAACCCCCTAACTCTCAACCGTTTACTATAAGTAATCCCTAGAGATTCGGCTTCTCTTCTCAAACTTTCTATTTCTGCTCTAGTTTCTGACGTTATCATATTTTCTGTAATATACTTTTGTATAACCTATGAAATTTATCTGTTCAATTGGTCTTGAAAACATTATGTTTTTTTCACTTCTAATTGAATATAAACATAAACATATACATATATAATGGAGTGTGAGACTTGTTGTAAGACGTTTACGCGTAAAGAATATCTACGAAGGCATCTAGCGAGACGTAGAAAAATTCCTTGTGTCCCCCGCAATTTCAATGCCCCAGATGCCCTTGTAAATTCATTAGTGCCCAAACTCTTTGTAGACATAAGCAACTACACTGTCAGGTGGCTACAGGTGAACGTGGTAGACTAGAGCTGGTAGAATTAGTTGCTGATCTGCGAAATAAATTATCTATATTGGAGGAGAAAAATGGGGTGTTGGAATATAAACTATCACTCGTGGGCATATCTCAGAAACTTATTAGAATAAATTCATAAATTGGTGTCAAAAATAAATCCTTTTTAAGACTATTGTTTTATCTGTTCAATTGGACGTGAAAACAACATGATGTATTTATGACACCAATTTTGAATTTTTCGTGGTTGGTGGGAGACAATTTCCTCGTTAACTAATTTTTTGATTTTTTGGGGGTGGTGGGAGTAGTATAGAGGGTTATAAATGATACCACCGTTAGGTGGTATCATTTTGAATCCCTCTATACTACTAAAAGGCATATCATGATCATCTCTCTGAAGAGTCTAGCATATCAGATATAACCTTTGAAGATTTGTGTGAACAACGGAGGAAAGAGAGTCTGCAGTTCCAGTTCTGGAGTCTGGTGCTGGACATGGAGCTCACCATATTCACCCTGATCCGCTCATTCAGAGAAGGAGACTTCAACTTGTACCGTGAAGCACTCTCAGAACTGGTGCCTTACTTCTTTGCGAATAACAATGTCAACTATGCGCGATGGATCCCAATTCACCTACGAGATATGATGTCACTTAAGCACCAACATACATATGTGGCCAGGGAGTTTCACAAAGGGAACTTCGCCATCCACAAGTCAAAAAGAGAATTCTCTGCCATTGCGATCGACCAAGCACACGAGCACAATAATGCAGTGATCAAAGGTGACGGGGGAGCAATTGGTGTGACAGAAGACCCGTCAGTACTTCGTAGGTGGATGGTCGCTGGACCCGAAGTTAGTCGTTTAGTAGCTGGATACGAGGCCATATCTGGTATGAAAGATGCCACCTACAGCAGCAGACACCATGAGCAGAAATCTTTCTTTGAAAAGGTGAAATCACTCTCTGCAGTGATGCAGGAGATGGGTAACCCATTCCAAGAAGAATCAGCCGATCTGCTGGTGCTAGACACGAAGAACATTTCAGACCCAGCTCTAGCTGAAATGGTAGCTACACATCACCAGCGGGGCAAAGAGCAGTTCCATTCATTCATGGAGGGGCTAGAGGATGAAAGAGAAAGTACTTTATATCATCCAATCAAGAAAAACATTGTTTCTTTCTTCAAACAAGAGCAGGCTGAGAAAATGTCTAAGGAGAAAGTTCTGAAAGACGACTGTAAGTTATTCTCGCGACTGTTCATCTCGTCCCAGAGCAGACAGTGTGACTTACAATAATTATTCAAGCACGAGAATCAGTCATACCATGCATCTCTAAGTGAGAGCGGCAAGCTTCATACCTGTCAGAAGTCACAGCTGGTTGAAATTCTGGAAGCGCAAATGAACATCCCAGAAAGAGAACCGACGGGAGATGCAATCATCATTGATGGCTCAGCACTTATCAATGATTTACCTCCACGTACTTCAAAGACATTTGATGACTATGCTAAAGAAGACATCGTCACAAAGGTGGAATCCTATGGTGCCAGGTACGGGCGGGTGGACGTAGTCTTTGATGTGTACAAGAAGTCAGGTCTGAAATCCGAGACGAGGTCGAGAAGGGGGCGAGGACTCAGAAGAAGAATGACAGGAACGAGTATGAAACCAGTAACTGGCAAAGCTTCCTACGTGACGCCAGCAACAAGACTGAGCTGTTTCATTTCCTTGCGGAAAAGATGTGTGAAGCAGAGACGACAAGCACAGTCATCGTCACAAAGGGAGAAGATGCCATTAGCAACACAATGAAGTCTCTGGATGCTGTGTCCCCATGTTGTCATGAAGAAGCGGACAGTCGCATATTTGTACACGCCAGGGATGCATGCAACCACTGACGGGAGCAAGTCCATTATCATTAAGGCCAATGACACGGACGTGCTAGTCATAGCAATATCTGTACTGCCATCCTTACAGGAACTAGGTCTTGAGAAGATGTGGATTGCATTTGGCCAAGGAGCCAAAATGCGATGGATCCCAGTCCATGACATAGTTTCCGCAATAGGGCTACAGAAATACAGAAAGCTGGAGGTATCCCATATTTTCATGCGTTCACTGGATGCGACATCGTGTCTGCCTTCCGTGGAAAAGCGAAGAAATCTGCATGGCAGACTTGGAACGTATTTGATGATGTTTCGGAAACATTCACTAATCTCAG
Source organism: Conchocele bisecta (assembly GCA_029237695.1). Taxonomy (NCBI): domain Eukaryota; kingdom Metazoa; phylum Mollusca; class Bivalvia; order Lucinida; family Thyasiridae; genus Conchocele; species Conchocele bisecta. The sequence continues at coordinate 23,272,840 of CM055270.1, read as the reverse complement.
CCAGCATCCAACATTGATTCGTGATATTGACCTGCAAAGGATGGAGAGATGTGTTGTCATCATGTACGACAGATCGAGCGCAGCCACTGGTGTGGACGAAGCAATACTATATATGTTTGCCCGCAAGCAGAGGCCGTACAACTCTATTCCACCAACACAGGCAGCCCTCAGAGAACATGCAAAGCGTGTAGCCTATCAGGCTGGGATCATCTGGGGCCAGGCAACCATCTCCAATCCAGACACGAGCAGTCCCGCTGAATGGGGGTGGACACAGAAAGGAAAGACATGGCAGATATGTTGGACAGCACTTCCCCCTATTGCAGCGAGTTGTCAGGAACTGACGAAGTGTTCCTGTAAGATAGATTGCAAAGGACGATGCAAGTGCTTCAAGTCAGAGCTTCCCTGCACATCACTCTGCAGCTGCATATGTGAACAGTAGCAGCTGGAGGACCAGTGGAGTGGCATGCTATGCATAGTTTGATCATTTACTAGCCGGGGCAAAATAATTAATAAATCCTAAGGGGGGAAATAAGCAGAACCAACACAACAGTAACAATACAACAATATAAACTATGGCACGGATACAGCGGTGGTTACAGAGCCTTCAGGGTGGCAGAAAATTCACTCCCTAACCAGCGGTGTACAGTCCCCAACAAAAAGAGTAACTATAAAAAATAGGAAAATAACACAAAATACAACAGAGGCTCCACAAAACAAAGTTTACGTGATAAAAAACTAACAATCTGGTGGCCATCTTGAAAAATATGTGTCAGTGTGCTTTATAAACAGGAAAATCTACTTCAACATGCTTGGAAACTTAGGAATCCACACATAGATCATGCAAATCGAACAATTACAAATATTTCTAGACAAAACCTCAAATTTGGGTGGCTAACTTGGCGGCCATCTTGAAAAAATGGCCGCCATCTTTCAGTTGGCTAGTCGGGCAGATTTGATTAGTATGACTTGGAGAACAAGTGTGCCAATTTTGATGCTTGTATCATCATTTGCACGATTCCTATCAAATATTGCTGTTATCTGCCCCTCTCTGCAACAAACCACTGAGAAGATCATTAATTTGTTTGCAATAATTATGCTTGGTTTGTAAGATTTGAGATTTCACAAATGAAATATTTAGTCTGCCGGCATACTTTGTTAATTTTTCAGTTATGAATGCGATAATTTTTCAAAAAAAATATGCTCGTTTTTTAAGATTTGAGAGTTCACAAATTAATATTTTGTCGGCGGACATAAATCATGAATTTTTATGCATGCGATATTTTGCAAAAATTATGGTCGGTTTGTAAGATATGAGACTTCACAAATAAAATATTTTGACGGCTGGCATGAGTAATTAATTTCTAAGAACATGATGAATATATTTTGCAAGACTTATGCTCGGTTTGTAAGATTTGAGACTTCACAATAAAATATTTTGTCGGCCGGCATTCGATATTCGGCTAGTCAAAATTAAATGTGTTCAAATTTAATTATGCCCGGTCGGTATAATATCAAATTTTGCAACCGAGTTAAAAATTGTGGTGGTAAGCAAAAATAACTAATTTTTGCTAACTTGAAATTCGCAAAATATCATTACATACCGACCGAGCATAATTAAATTTGAATACAGCTGAATAATTACTTCAATTAACTTGAATTTCAATTATGCTCTGTCGCTATGATATGAGATTTCGCAAGCTAAATTCTTTGGCTCTCAGCAAAAATAAGTAATCTTTAGGAACGCTAACTTGAAATTCAGGTAAATTCAATTCAGTATGCTATAAATTCCACAGTATTCAAATTTAATTATGCTCGGTCAGTATGATATGAGATTTCGCAAGTTAATTTTTTTGGCAGTCAGCAAAAATAAGTATTTTTTAGGAATGCTAACTTGAAATTCAAGTTACCGGTAATTCAATTAATTATGCTATAAATTAAGCTGTATTCAAATTGAATTATGCTCGGTCGGTATGATATGAGATATCGCAAGTTAAATTGTTTCACGGTCAGCAAAAATACGTCATGTTTAGGAATGCTAACTTGAACTTCAAGTTACTTTATTTAATTATGCTATAAATTCAGGTATATTCAAATGTATTCATGATCTGTCAGTATGATATGAGATTTCGCAAGTTCAAGTTCAATTTTTTGGCTGTCAGCAAAAATAAGTAATTTTTTGGGAATGCCAACTTGAAATTCAAGTTGATTAAATTAATTAATCAGCTGTATTCAAATTTATATGCTCGGTCGGTATGTAATGATCGAGATTTTGCGAGTTACATTTTGTGGTGGTCAGCAAAATTAAGTAATTTTTTGGACTGCTAACTTGAAATTCAAGTTAATACAATTAATTATGCTATAAATTCAGGTGTATTCCAATTTAATTATGCTCAGTCGGTATGATATGAGATTTCGCAAGTTAAATGTTTTGGCGGTCAGGAAAAATAAATAATTTTTAGGAATGCTTATTTGAAATTCAAGTCAATTTAATTAATTATTCAGCGGTATTCTGATTTAATTATGCTTGGTCGGCATGATATGAGATATCGGAAGATAATTTTTTTCACGGTCAGCAAAAATAAGTAATTTTTAGGAATGCTAATTTGAAATTCAAGTTATTTCAATTAATTATTCAGCTGTATTCCAATTTAATTATTCTCCGTCAGTATGATATGAGATTTCGCAAGTTAAATTTTTTGTTGGTCAGCAAAAATAAGTAATTTTTATGAATGGTAACTTGAACTTCACGTTACTTCAATTAATTATGCTACAAATTCAGGTGTATTCAAATTTATTTATGCTCTGTCAGTATGATATGCGATATCGCAAGTTAAAATTTTTGGCGGTCTGGAAAAATAAGTAATTTTTAGGAATGCTAACTTGACCTTCAAGCTAATTCAATTAATTATGCTATAATTTCAGGTGTATACACATTTAATTATCCTCCTTCGGCATGATATGAGATATCGCAAGTTAAATTTGTTCGCGGTCAGCAAAAATAAGTAATTTTTAGGAATGCTAATTTGAAATTCAAATAATTTCAATTAATTATTCAGCGGTATTCAAATTTAGTTATGCTCGGTCGGTATGATATGAGATTTCGCAAGTTAAATGTTTTGGAGGTCAGTAAAGATAAGTAATTTTTGGGACTGCTAACTTGAAATTCAAGTTAATTCATTTAATTATGCTGTAAATTCAGCTGTATTCAAGGTCTGTGTGAACTCCACGGAACTATTGGCCGCTTCATCATTATAGTCAACTCCTTTATCGTCCGGTCCATTAAGAGTTTCTGTTATTGTTATTGTTCGGTTATTACATTACCACACTGGTCACATATCACATATCCCTCATTACTACACTGGTCACATATCACATACCCCTCATTACCATACTTGCCACAGATCACATAACTCCTTCACTACACTGGTCACATATCACATAACCCTCATTACTACACTGGCCACATATCACATAACCCCATCACTTTACTGGTTACAGATCACACAACCCTCAGTACCACACTGGCCACAGATCACATAACACTCATTACTGCACTGGTCACAGATCACATAAACCCCATTCCTACACTGGTCACAAATCACAAAACACTCATTACAACACTGGTCACGTATCACATAACCCTCATTACCACACTGGTCACAGATCACATAACCCTGATTACTACACTGGCCACAGACCACATAACCCCCATTACTACACTGGTCACATATCACATAACCCTCATTACCACACAGGTCACATATCACCTAACCCACATTACAACACTGGTCACAGATCACATAACCCGCATTACCACACAGGTCACATATCACATAACCCTCATTACTGCACTGGTCACAGATCACATAACCCTCATTACCACACTGGTCCCATATCACATAACCCTCATTACTGCACTGGTCACAGACCACATAACCATCATTACCAGAAAGGTCACATATCACATAACCCTCATTACTACACCGGTCACATATCACATAAACCCATTACGACACTGGTCACATATCACATAACCCTCATTACCACACTGGTCACAAATCACATAACCCGCATTACCACACAGGTCACATATCACATAACCCCCATTACTTCACGGGTCACAGATCACATGACCCTCATTACCACACAGGTCACACATATCACATAACCCCAATTACTACACTGGTCACATAACACATAAACCCATTACCACACTGGTCACAGATCGCATAACCCTCATTACCACATTGGTCACATATCACATAACCCTCATTACTGCACTCACTGGTCACAGACCACATAACACCCATTACTACACTGGCCACATATCACATAACCCTCATTACCACACTTGTCACATATCACATATCCATCATTACTACACCATGTACACTGGTCACATATCACATAACCCACATTACTGCACTGGTCACACATCACGTAACCCCCATTACTACACTGGTCACATATCACATAACCATAATTACTACACTGGTCACATATCCCATAACACACATTACTGCACTGGTCATATATCACATAACCTTCTTTACTACACTCGTCATAGAACACATAACTTCCATTACTACACTGGTCATACATCACATAACCCTAATTACTACTCTGGTCATAAAACACATAGCATTCATAGAACACATACACTGGTTATAGAACACATAACCTTCATTACTATACTGGTCATATATCACATAACCTTCATTACTAGACTGGTCGTAGATCACATAACCTTCATTACTACACTGGCAATATATCACATAACCTTCATTACTACCCTGGTCACGGAACACATAACATTTATTACTACACTGGTCATATAACTCATAACCTTCATTTCTACACTGGTCATAGATCATATGACCCTCATTACTACCATGTATATAGATCACATAACCTTCATTACTACCCTGGTCATATATCACATAACCATCATTACTACACAAGTCATAGATGACATGACCCTCATTACTACCCTGGTCATATATCACATAACCTTCTTTACTACACTGGTCATATAGCACATAACCTTCGTTACTACACTGGTCATATCTCACATAACATTCTTTACTACACTGGTCATAAATCACCTAACCTTCATTACAACACTGGTCATAGATGACATGACCCTCATTACTACACTGGCCATAGAACACATAACCTTCATATCTACACTAGTCATATATCGCATAACCCTCATTACTACCCTGTTCATATATCACATAACCTTTTCTACAACACTGGTCATAGAACACATAACCTTCATTATTACACTGGTCATATATCACATAACCTTCATTACTACACTGGGCATAGATCGCATAACCCTCATTACTACCCTGATCATATATCGCATAACCCTCATTGCTACCCTGGTCAAAGATCACATAACCTTCATTATTACCCTGGTCATAGAACACATAACCTGCATTACTAAACTGGTCATAGATCGCGTAACCCCTATTACAACACTGGAATTAGATCACATAACCCTCATTACTACACTGGTCATAGAACGCATTACCTTCATTACTGCACTGGTCACAGATCACATAATCTTCATTACTACCCTGGTCATAAAACACATAACCTTCATTACTGCACTGGTCATATATCACATAACCTTCATTACTACCCTGGTCATAAATCACATAACCTTCATTATTACACTGGTCATAGATGACATGACCCTCATTACTACACTGGTTATAGAACACATAACCTTCATATATACACTGGTCACAGATCACATAACCCCCATTACTACACTGGTCACATATCACATAATCTTCATTACTAAACTGGTCATAGATCACATAACCCACATTACTACCCTGTCCTAGATCGCATAACCCTCATTACTACCCTGGTCATATATCGCATAACCCTCATTACTACCCTGGTCAAAGATCACATAACCTTCATTACTACACTGGTCATAGGTCACATGACCCTCATTGCTACCCTGGTCATATAACACATAACCTTCATTACTACACTGGTAATAGATCGCGTAACCCCTATTACTACACTGGTATTATATCACATAACACTCATTGCTACACTGGTCATATATCACATAACCCTCATTTCTACCCTGGACATAGAACACATAACCTTCACTGGTCATATATCGCATACCCTTCATTAATACCCTGGCCATATATCACATAACCTTAATTACTACACTGGTGGTCACAGATCACATAACCCTCATTATTACCCTGGTCATAGACCGCATAATCTTCATTACTACACTGGTCATAGATCACATAACCCTCATTACTACCCTAGTCATAGAACACATAACATTCATTACTACACTGGTCATAAATCACATAACCTTCATTACTACACTGGTCACAAATCACACAACTATCATTACCACACTGGTAAAAGATCACATAGTCCTCATTACCACATTGGTCACATATCACATAACCTTCATTACTACACTGATCATAGATCACATAACTGTCATTACTACACTGGTCACAGATCACATAACCCCAATTACTACACTGGTCACAGATCACATAATCTTCATTACTACACTGGTAATAGAACACATAACCTTCATTACTACACTAGTCATAGATCACATAACCCTCATTACTACCCTGGTCATAGATCGCATAACCCTCATTACTACCCTGATAAAGATCACATAACCTTCATTACTACACTGGTCATAGGTCACATGACCTTCATTGCTACCCTGGTCATAGAACACATAACCTTCATTACTACACTGGTCATATATCGCATAACCCCTATTACTACACGGGTGATAGATCACATAACCCTCATTACTACACTGGTCAAAGATCACATAACCCTCATTACTACCCTGGTCATAGAACACAAAACTTTCACTTGTCATATATCGCATAACCTTCATTAATACCCTGGCCATAGATCACATAACCTTTATTACTACACTGGTGGTCACATATCATATAACCCTCATTACTACACTGGTCTTAGACCGCATAACCATCATTACTACCCTGGTCAAAGATCACATAACCTTCATTACTGCACTGGTGATAGATCACATAACCTTCTTTACTACACTGGTGATAGATCACATAACCTTCATTACTACACTGGTCATAGATCACATAACCCTCATTACTACACTGGTCATATATCACATAACCCTCATTACTACCCTGATCATAGAACACATAATCTTCATTACTACACTGGTCATATAACACATAACCTTCATTACTACACTGGTCATAGATCACATAATATTCATCACTACATTGGTCATAGAACACATGACCTTCATTACTACACTGGTCATATAACAAATAACCTTCATTACTACATTAGTCACAGATCACAATATAACACATGACCCTCTTTACTACACTGGTCATTCATATATACACTGGTCATAGATCGCATAACCTGCATTACTACACTGGTCATATATCGAATAACTTTCATTACTGCACTGGTCTTAGATGACATGACCCTCATTACTACCCTGTTCATATATCGCATAACCTTCTTTACTACACTGGTCATAGAACACATAACCTTCATTACTACATTGATCACATATCACATAACCCTCATTACTACACTGGTCACAAATCACACAACCCTCATTACCACACTGGTAACAGATCACATAGTCCCCATTACCACATTGGTCACAAATCACATAACCTTCACACTGGTCATAGAACACAAAACCTTCATTACTACACTGGTCATAAATCACATAACCCTCATTACTACACTGGTCATAGATCACATAACCCGCATTAATACACTGATAATAGATCACATAACCCTCATTACTACACTGGTCATATATCACATAACCTTAATTACTATCCTGGTTATATATCACATAACCTTCATTACTACACTGGTCATATAGCACATAACCTTCATTACTACATTGGTCACAGATCAGATATAAACTCCATTACTACACTGGTGACAGATCACATAACCCTCAATACCACACTGGTCATATATCACATAACCCTCATTACTACCCTGTTCATATATTACATAACCTTCTTTACTACACTGGTCATAGAACACATAACCTTCATTACTACATTGGTCACATATCACATAACCCACATTACTACATTGCTCACATATCACATAACCCTCATTACTACACTTGTCACAAATCACACAACCCTCATTACCACACTGGTAACAAATCACATAGTCCTCATTACCACATTGGTCACAAATCACAAAACATTCATTACTACACTGGTCATATAACACATAACCTTCATTACTACACAAATCATAAATCACATAACCTTCATTACTACACTGGTCATAACTCACATAACCCGCATAACTACACTGTTCATAGATCACATAACCCGCATTATTACACTGGTCATAGATCACATAACCGTAATTACTACACAGGTCATAGAACACATAACCTTCTTTACTACACTGGTCATAAATCACATAACCCTCATTACTATCCTGGTCATATATCACATAACATTCATTACTACACTGGTCACAGATCACATAACCCTCATTACTGTACACTGGTCACAGATCACATAACTTTCATTAACACTGGTCATTGATAACATAACCTTCATTACTGCACAGGTCATAGAACAAACAACCTTCTTCACTACACTGGTGATAAATCACATAACCCTCATTTCTACCCTGGTCATAGATCACATAACCCTCATTATTACACTGGTCACAAATCACATAACCCTCATTACTACTCTGGTCATAGAACACATAACCTTCTTTACTACACTGGTCATAAATCACATACCCTCATTACTATCCTGGTCATATATCACATAACCTTCATTACTACACTGGTCACATATCACATAACCTTCATTACCGCGCTGCTCATAGAACACATAACCTTCATTTTTAATACACTGGTTATATATACCAAAACCTTCATTACTACACTGATCATATATCCTATAACCTTCATTACTACATTGGTCACAGATCAGATAAACTCCATTACTACACTGGTGACAGATCACATAACCCTCATTACCACACTGGTCATATAGCACATAACCCTCATTACTACACTGATCACAGATCACATAACTTTCATTACTACACTGGTCATTGATAACATAACCTTCATTACTACACTGGTCATAGAACACATAACCTTCTTCACTACACTGGTCATAAATCACATAACCCCCATTACTACACTGGTCACAAATCACATAACCCTCATTACCACACTAGTTACATATCACATAACCCTCATTACCACACTGATCACATATCACATAATCCTCATTACTACACTGGTCATAGCTCACATAACCCTCATTACTAGACTGGTCAGAAATCACATAACCCCCATTACCACACTAGTCACAGATCACATAACCCTCATTACTACACTGGTTACAAATCACATAACCCTCATTACCACACTGGTCACATATTGCATAGTCCTCATTACCACACTAGTCACATATCACATAATCCTCATTACTACACTGGTTATAGATGACATGACCATCATTTCTACCCTGGTCATAGAACACATAACCTTCATTACTGCACTGGTCACAAATCACATAACCCTCATTACTACCCTGGTCATAGATCACATAACCCTCATTACAACACTGGTCACAAATCACATAACCCTCATTACCACACTGGTCATAAATCACATAACCCTCATTACTATCCTGGTCATATATCGCAAAACCTGCATTACTACACTGGTCACAGATCACATAACCTTCATTACTGCAAGGTCATAGAACACATAACCTTCATTACTAAACTGGTCATAGATGACATAACCCTCATTACTACACTGGTCATAGATCACATAACCTTCATTACTACACTGGTCATAGATCACATAACCTTCATTACTACACTGGTCATAGAACACATAACCCTCATTACTACACTGGTCATATATCACATAACCCCCATTTCTACACTGGTCACAAATCACACAACCCTCATTACCACACTGGTCACATACCACATAGCCCTCATTACTACACTGGTCACAGATCACATAACCCTCATTACTGCACTGGTCACAGATCACATAACCCTCATTACTGCACTGGTCACATATCACATAGCCCTCATTACCACACTAGTCACAGGTCACATAACCCTCATCTCATTACTACACTGGGCATATATGACATAATCCTGATTACTACACTGGTCATAGATGACATGATCATCATTACTACCCTGGTCAAAGAACACATAACTTTAGTACTACACTGGTCATAGATCGCAAAACCCTCATTACTACACTGGTCACAGATAATATAGCACACATTACTACACTGGTCACTGAGCACATAGCCCTCATTACCACCCTGGTAATAGATCACATAACCCTCATTACTACACTGGTCACTGATCACATAACCCCCATTACTACACTGCCCACATATCACATAACCTCCATTACTACATTGATCACATATCACATATCCCTGGTCACAGATCACATAATCCTCATTACCATACTTGTCACATATCACATAACCCTCATTACTACACTGGTCACAAATCACACAACCCTCATTACCACACTGGTCACAGATCACATAGCCCTCATTACCACATTGGTCACAAATCACATAACCCCCATTACTACATTGGTCACATATCACATAACACACATTACTACACTGGTCTCAGACCACATAACCCCCATTACTACACTGGTCACATATCACACAACCCCCATTACTACACTGATCACATATTACACAACCCTCATTACCACACTGGTCACATATCACATAACCCTCATTACCACACTGGTCACAGATCACATATCCCTCATAACTACACTGGTCACAGACCACATAACCCCCATTACTACTCTGGTCACATATCACATAACCCTCATTACTAAACTGGTCATATATCACATAAGCCCCATTACTACACTGGTCACAGATCACATAACCCCCGTTAATACACAGGTAACATATCACATAACCCTCATTACCACACTGGTCACATATCGTATAACCCACATTACACTAGTCACATATCGCATAACCCACATTACACTGGTCTCAGACCACATAACCCCCTTACTACACTGCCCACATATCACATAACCCCCATTACTACACTGATCACATATCACACAACCCTCATTACCACACTGGTCACATATCACATAACCCTCATTACCACACTGGTCACAGATCACACAGCCCTCATTACTACACTGGTCACAGACCACATAACCCCCATTACTACACTGGTCACATATCACATAACCCTCATTACTAAACTGGTCATATATCACATAAGCCCCATTACTACACTGGTCATAGATCACATAACCCCCGTTAATACACAGGTAACATATCACATAACCCTCATTACCACACTGGTCACATATCGCATAACCCACATGACACTGGCCACATATCGCATAACCCACATTACACTGGTCACATATCGCATAACCATCATGACTACACTGGTCACAAATCACATAACCGTCATTACTACACTGGCCACAGATCACATAACAGTAATTACCGTGTGCGTGTGATTGTTGACTGATCTTATGAATAAAAAGTAGCGTCAACTGATCGAGGCCTGTCCCTGCCTCTGTGAACTTAAGATCCTTCTTGGGACTATGCTCGTGTGACCATTCGTTCATGTAAGCATGTTCTACCGGCAGACTCTCCGACTCAATTCTCAGTGGAAGACGGTCTTTTCTACCTGAATGTAATTGAGTGCGATACGGTGTTTCGTGAGCTAAAGCGCAAATACAAAATGAAGGTGGGACCCTCCGCTCCGAGTACATTCTATTTGAATATCATTGCATATCTAATTAGACAGTTTTATGTATTAGTGTATTACTAATCCTTTTACCCATATGTAACTTAAATGGATTTTGATATGTTAAGTTTGCAACTAATAAAACCGTCACAAAATTATTTTCAGACTAGCCCATTTATGAAAAGGGGGTATTTTTGTTCTCAAAAATATTAATATTAGTTTCAAAAAGTGCAAATCCTGATGAGACGGCTCTTTACGAGCCGGTTCATCTGGATCTGCACTGTTTGCATAAACCGATATAGCGGGCTTTCGTATGGTGTACGAACGGGGTCAAAACTAAATTTATAGGTGCAGCTATAAAAATATACAGGTACACCTGTAAATTTACAGGTGCAGCTATAAAAAATACAGGTGCAGCTGTAAATATACAGGTGCATATGTAAAAAATACAGCTGCACCTGTAAAAATACAGCTGCACCTGTAAAATACAATTTAGTTTTGACCCCGTTCGTACACCATATGCACGAACGGGGTCAAAACTAAACTTACAGGTGCAGCTATAAAATATACAGGTGCACCTGCATTTTTTACAGCTGCACCTGTAAATGTCAAATACGTCAAATACGTGTATAGCTGCAGCTATAAATATACAGCTGCAACTATACATTTACAGCTGCAGCTGTACATTTTACATATTTTTATAGCTGCACCTGTAAGTTTAGTTTTGACCCCGTTCGTACATATGGTGTACGAACGGGGTCAAAACTAAATTGTATTTTTACAGGTGCAGCTGTATTTTTTACAGGTGCAGCTGCATTTTTACAGGTGCAGCTGTATTTTTACAGATGCAGCTGTATTTTTTACAGCTGCATCTGTATATTTACAGCTGCACCTGTATATTTACAGGTGCACCTGTATATTTTTTATAGCTGCACATGTAAGTTTAGTTTTCACCCCGTTCGTACACCATACTATAGGGTTGAAAGAGTAAAGTGATAAATCTGCAATTACTTTAAACACCGAATACTTACCAGTTTCGTAGACAGGTAGATGTTTCACAGACATTAATAAAACACAAATCGTCCAACAAGACGTCATTGTCTGAAACTTAGGGCGCCTATGGAAACTATATACTCCCCTTCCGTACAATTAAGCACTATAGAGCATTTAAGCATGCAGTAATTATTCATGCGGAATCCTTAATTCTCGGAATTAAACAGTTCCATTGGCAGATTCTGAGCACAATTATCATGGATTTATTGACGTGGTCTTGTAATTTTGGAGTATGAGAACTGCATAATGCTCTGAATGTTATTTAACGAAGTGCCTAGACTAGTGTGTCCTGGCAACTCATGGAAAACAGGAAGTTTGGGGCCAATTAGTGTTGCCAATCATACACAAACGTTTTCAATCGCCCACTATTGTGTCATATTCGCCACCATTATAATTTTCACAAATAACTTTGCCATCATTGTATCATTGTCAATTAAAACATAGGTATATTGCGTCGAGTGTATCTCTTCCTTTATTTTGTCAATATGAGCAACGGTTTTCACATTGAACTTCGACATATCCGTATACACATATCTAATTTAACGTATATTAATTTGTTGTACATAATTATAATGCATGTAATCCCAAACGTGTGTACATGTATTTCGCTTATAAATAAAGTTATATAACTGTGTTCGGATATGGTTTGTTTTGTAATACTGTGTGTAGTTTATTTTATAACACATACAATACGCTGATCAATTATAAATCGACACGGTCTTTTCAAACATGCCCAATTGTTCAACATTAAATGACATGACAGGATCTGCACTTTTTACAAGTAACCTTCATATTATTTAGAGCAGAAACACCCCCTTTTCATAAAAGTCCATTTATGAAAAGGGGGTATTTTTTTTCTCTCAGAAATAAGAAAATTACTGTACTTTCAAAAAGTGCAGATACTGACGAGACGGCTCATCTGGATCTGCACTGTTTGCATAAACCGCTTTATGAAACTTATAACATCACATGAAGGTTACTTCCTGTAGAAATACGATCATAAATAAATAGCTATTAACCATTACAACGAGGAATGAAATGTTGTCGTCTGCTGTTTCTTATTTATATTCCATACATTTCAAGTTGGTGAAAAAAGGCTTTGACAACACATGAACATCGCCTCCAAAGGAATATTAAGACATGCAATTGCATGTACATGTATATTCATTCAACAGACACTGTGTCTCAGACATGCGCAGAAAGTGATGAAATACATTCGTAAAAGTTGTAAAACAGTAACCTTTATGGAATTGTATCATATTTATGAATTCAGTTGTACCTACGAGAGTCTTGGGGGAAAATCTGGGATTGGTACAAACATTTATAATACTGTAAAGTCATTAAACGATGGTTATTAAATTAAGTTCATTTAAATTACTTTGTGTGAATTGTGGAAACGTCGTTCTAAATGTGGTATAAGTATGCAACAGTTACGTTAATTTATCAAAATTATAATGATTTTAAGTGTACATTTTGTGATTTAATTTGCGATGAATTAATAATGCATCAGTCAATGTAAGTCCCCGCACCCCCCCCCCCCCCCCCCCCCCCCCCCCCCCTCCGGGCCCCCCCCCCCCCCCCCCCCCCCCATCCGGGGGATGCGGGGCTTATATTTTCGCTGCTGTGAAAGCCCCGGTAAAAGCCCCGCACTGCGGGGTGCATCATGAAATGTTAAGCCCCGGGGTATGCCCAGGTAAAGCCGGTTAAAACCCCAGGTAAAGCCCCCGGGGTGTGTCCCGGCCCATTTGTAAAAGCCCCGGTAAAGTCCCCGCACTGCGGGGCATCATGAAAGGTAAAAGCCCGGTGTATGCCCCGGTAAAGCCCCGCCCCTCCCCCGGAGGGGTGGGGTGCGGGGATTCACATTGACTGATGCATAAACGCTCACCAGATGTTCAATCGATTTCAACAAGGGCCAATCACATGTGGCGAAAACGGTACGACAAGCGTATTCAGCTATCATAATCAAAGTTGTACGACATGCGTCGTTCAACTGGAATTACTTTGTGTGAATTGTGGAAACGTCGTTCTAAATGTGGTATAAGTATGCCACAGTTAGATCACGGTTCGTCCGGGTGTACGAGGAGATAATCCGCGAGCTTTAGCGAGCGAATTAGCGATCGTACATTCGGACGAACATGGTATAACTGTGTTATCACATCCTCATGTCCAGACATTGCCCATGTGCTGTATAAATGCAGAAACAAAACTCGAAAATGTATCAAAGATGTGATAATATGAACATTGCATAGATTTTCATTACTGATACGTGCATAGCTAAAATGCACAGCCTCCCATGTGTATTACAGTTTCTGATACATGCATGTACTCTAATGTATCCACTGATAACATGCATGTACTCTAATGTATCCACTGATAACATGCATGTACTCTAATGTATCCACTGATAACATACATGTACTCTAATGTATCCACTGATAACATGCATTTACTCTAATGTATCCAGTAGCCTATTTCACCAACATTGCAAAGTATACTTATCTATCAAGTTTTCAATTTAAGGATCAATTTATTAATTTTTATTATACTGAATGTATTACATTATCACAGCCATTTTGGCTGTGATAATGTAATAAATTCAGTATAATAATTCTGCATACTTGTAATCATCAAATATATGCATTCGTTAGTTCTATATGAAATAATGCATTTCGGGAAAATTAAATGATTACTAAATAATGATAAATAATGATAAATATATCCATGATAATTTAATAATTATTTAAATAATAATAATAATAATCATCATCATCATCATCATTTTATTAGTATAGCTTTATTTCCTCCAAATCTGAAGAGCATGAACATGGATGTACATGTAACGATAGTGCAGTTATAAATCATGTGAGAGTGCAAGCATAATAATAGCCTGTACATGTATATGCATTGTATCGATTAAGACGTATGTCGATTAGCTCGAATTCGCACGAATTGGGTTTTTCGGTATGTTTATATGAATACATTATTAACTTCACTGAAAATCAGTGCAGTCACGGAATGCATTGTTTGCCATGTGCAAACCTTATCAGCTGGCAAGTTGCCGTGGCATTCAATGTAGACCCAGGTATTCTCGCCCGGTTATGCTAGTCGGCCACGAATGGATAATTTGCCAGGAGCACACCTTGACAGTTAACGAACACTGTGGCGATCAATGTAGAGCAATATGTCTTCCAGCAGTGCTGACAGGCCATGGAATGCATTGTTTGAATGATGCACACATTGATAGTTGGCGATTACAGTGGAAATCAATGTAAACCCAGGTCTGCCCGCACGGTTGTGCTGGCAGGCCATGAATTGCATTGTTTTCCAGGTGCAAACCTCAACAACGGACGAAGGTGTACACGACTGACCAGTATGAACACAATATGCGTCATTGTATGAATCACACTACATTTAATCAAGTTGTATTTTTTATATTTAAGGGTGGGAAATGGCTCGAAGACCTTCCATACCCGGGCATGTGCCCGTAAATGATCAGGCCAATGGCCGTTGGCCCATTTGTTTCCTAATTTACTAATATATGCGATACAGTCGAAATATGTGCATTAAATGAAGGAGACGATGAGGCGGTGAGCTTAACCTAGTTAGTTCATTCTCCTATTGCACAATGCCGATATTTCAGACCGTGAAGAGGGCCGAGTGTGCGTGTGCGTGTACATGATATATGGAGACTCAGCCGTTACATTGTTATATATTTAATCAAGTTATCTTCTATATCGCATATGCCATGCTTATGACATATACAGTTCATTGATGCGCGAGTTGACCATTGTTTGATGCATGCTTAATTGCTTATATTCACCGTTTTAGCGACATGTGCCAGCAATGTAGACCAGAGTCAGCAAGCAAGGATGTGCATGTCGACCATGGAGTAGATTGTTTGCTAAATACATGCATTGCCAATGGCAATGGTGACGTTTGCACTGTCAATGTGAACCAAATGCGAGCACATTCTGATGTGAGAGAATGCATATCAAATAATTGTGACGCGGCATGAGAAAAACGGTCCAAATGTGTTCGCAACCAGTACAGACCCAGATCAGCCCGCGCATCCCCACAGTTCGTTATTGGTCATTGGCACATTGATGATGTTTCTAACGAACAATTTAGAGCCGTATCATGCTCCGCTAGTGTGCTAGTACGATGATCAGGAGCTCACATATTCCTCATTGTCACTTTAATTAATTCAAATACATGTACATGTAGATTATTCAACTAGTTATGCTACATACAGTTGACGGGATGACGGTCGGGTTTCGGACATCTTACCGACTTTTTGTTGATATTACGACGAACTAAAACAATCGTAAGTAGACATCGTGTAGTCGTCGGGGTTCGGACATCATTGTGTATACATATATATATGTCACGGCGAACTATGACGACCATACCACGTTGGTACGACGTGGTAGCCAGACATCGCGTAGTCGTCGGGTTACGAACATCGTACCGACGTTGTGCTTATTTCACGACGGACTTCGACAATGTTACAACGTCGGTACGACGTCGTTACCAGGCATAGAATAGATGTCTGGTTCCTGACTTGCTACCGACCGTGTGTTTGTGTTACGGCCGGCTAACTTCGACGACTACCCTACATGCACAACGTCAACACAACGTCGTAACCAGACATCGGGTAGACGTCGGCTTTCGGAAACCGTACCGACGTTGTGTTTATGTCACGACGGACTTCGACAACAATTTAAAGGTACATGCCCACTCAGTAGGCACACAATGTTCTTTATATCAGAGACATCATCTGACACATTTTCTAGCAAAATAAATATTAATTCACCATTACCCCACGTATTGATTGGCATTATTATACATTTTATATCAGACGTAACTTTCCACACTGATATCAGGGGCGATAACCGTGTTTCCTTAAAATGTTAACGGAAATTACTATTTATACTCTGTATGTATGTTTGATGTGCACTTATATCATACTTTATAATCTGTCTAAAATATTATTTTTCAGATGACGCATTTAATTAGTATAAATAATTACAAAATACCATGCTTCATTTGCATAAGAAAATAGCCTGATACCAACACGCGTCACTATCAGTAAAATAAAGATTACTAAATGATTACAGGTATAGCGGCGACTTGTTATCTTCAGAACTGGTGGAATAGTGACACAATTATACACTTATTTGATTCCTATAAAGAACAGTGTGTGCCTACTGAGTGGGCATGTACCTTTAACGTCGGTATTACGTCGTAACCAGACATAGGCTAAACGTCGGGTTCCAGACTTGGTACGGACGTTGTATTTATGTCACGGCTAACTACGACGACAACCCTACAACGTCGACACACCGTCGTAACCAGACATCGGGCAGACGTCGGGTTTCGGACATCGTACGGACGTTGTGTTTATGTCACGACGAACTACGACGACCATACAATGTCGAATCGACGTCGTAACCAGACATCGCGTAGACATCGGTGTTCAAACGTCACACTGACGTTGGATTTAAGTCGCCGACGTAACGATCCCACTTATATCCGACGTCGTACTGTTTTCGAGTACGCTTATGTATTCATCATTTATATATCAAATAAAACAAATTTCACAGTAATCAGACCAGTATGTGCCGTTCTTTTTCGGATTTCATATTCCGGACAGCCAGTTTTTCCTGCCGTCACTGCATGACTAACTTCCCCTTATTTTGGTTCTTATGGAGGAAATAAAGAGTATATATATGGGCCGCGCTCTGTGAAAACCAGCCTTAATGACAACGTCATGAAAGCCTGAAAATGACGTCGCAAAGTTACGCTTAAATTTACCAACGTCACATCGGATTTTGACACTTGAAATAGTTGCTTCATTGCAATAAGTTGACGTTGTCCTATTTATAACCGTACGCTTTACTATTTGTGGCTCACAAACATTTTAATGCTGGATACGCGTAGCAGAATTGTATTGTTGTTTCCATAGTGGTTCAGACAGTTGTCTATTTTTTCAGTTTCCTTCAAGGAAACACGTAGTG
Source organism: Conchocele bisecta (assembly GCA_029237695.1). Taxonomy (NCBI): domain Eukaryota; kingdom Metazoa; phylum Mollusca; class Bivalvia; order Lucinida; family Thyasiridae; genus Conchocele; species Conchocele bisecta. The sequence goes on along the minus strand of CM055270.1, from coordinate 23,253,944 downwards.
ATTTTGTCGATTTTCTTTTTATAATATATGGACGACTTGTGCCCTGACATTTGAAACTAAATAACCATACAACCGGTAATTTTTAGATAACACCATCACAGAATCAGTATTATTTAACAAATAGAACTGGGCACAGGGCTTAATTCGTTTAATTTACTGTTTCGCCTGTCGAATATTTCAAAAATCAACATAAAAATACGATTTGGAAATTTTCAGAAAAATAAGCGTATCACAGATGTATAATTATGGTAGTGCCAAAATATACGCCGCTCCTGACATATCACTTCATGGTGAAACTGGGCCAAACATGTTTTAGTATTTAGTGTGTTGGTATTGTGTCACATTACTGCGACACAATACTCATGATAATTGTAATACATAATTGTAGCCACCAAGGACGTAGCCTACTGATTTCTATCTGTATCTGCTACCCAGATCGCCGCAGATGCGATTTCCTGACACCTAGGCCACGAAAAAAGTCATCCAACTATTCGAGTATTGTAGATTATTTTTTTGCCGGGAGCAGGGGGTGGGGGGGTCCAGGGGGGTGGGGGGGTCCGGACCCCCTCCCCGGACCCCCCCCCCCCCCCCCCCCCCTGTATCCGCGCCTGCTACCACTTACATGTACGGTGTCACGTAATATTTAGCGACTTTCAAAAATATCACATTGAATCAGCCGTACGATTGCCGTTTGATAACAATGTAAATATTCTTTAAAATGACCACTTGTAAATATGGTTATATGTATGTATAGTAATTTTACTAGTATATTTGCAATCATTGCAGACACTGACCAGACTGCACAGATGCACATGTCTCCAACATTTACACATTTAAGAAGTCCGACTTTGCCAGATTGTTGTTAATTTTCTTCCATTGTACTACATTGTACTAAATAATGCACGTCTGCGAGCTTTGTTTGTTATCAAAGGGCCGTTATTATCGTTCTTATCTCTGCGTGCTTTGTTTGTTATCAAAGGGCCGTTTTTATCGTTCTTATCTAGTCGGAGGTGTGTAAATAATATAAAGCAAACGCACATGCACATATTAACGCGTCTAAATTCAAATTAAATGTGTAAATCACTGACTGTGTTATAGTGTGCAGTTATGCAAAATACATGTATGTACGCCACGGTGCATTTCAGGGGCGGATCCAGGATTTCAGGTTAGGGTGGGGGGGGGGGCGGGGCGGGACTTCTGAATTGAAATACTTTACTATACTTTCTAACTAGCACCGTTTGTTCGTCGACCAAGCGGAGCTGGGGAGACTGCTAGGTGGGTCCGGCAGTATGCCCTCCAGAATATGTTTGATATGTACACCCCATATTGCTGCGTTATGGCGCATTTTAGAGCAAACATATCTTTACTCGCCAAATTTTAGGGGTGGGGGGGGGGCGCCGGGTTTTTCCCTACGTGAATCCGCCCTTGTTTTTAGCATGGCTGTTTCTTTGTTTACAAAGGCGCTGAATGTACTTTTTCTGAAGCACAACAAAACTAAATTGCACATTTCATTTTCAAATTAATTATTCCCGACGAGAGAATATACTGCCGGTATTTGTATCGGGACATGTAACAATTATACAACCATGTATGTTACATCTCCACATTTTCCCGGCAGTGGCGGTGGTGGCCAGTCGAGGGAGTGGGGGTCAGCGCAGCATTTTCCCATAGACCTGTTACCTGCTAGTACGGGGTACATGTACATTAGCCCGTCCGCCAGTAATATTGGCTACACAGGAAAATGTTCTTCCCGCTTTCTGAGAAGTAAATTTAATTCCGAGAGTCGGGGAATGGACCGTCGATTTTTATTTTGTTAAAAAATGTCCGGGGGTGTCCGCCTACCCTCTAGACCCCATCGGGCGCTGAAGTCATTGATTTGTGCAGCCATAAGCCTATCCAAATTCTGGTCATTCATTTCTACAGAAATAAAATGCATTTGTTTCAATCACCGATACGGTGTGCATATAATTTACAATTTCCAACACCAGAAATGCCGTTTAGTTTTTTGGTCTTTGGTGACGTATTGTCTAAATCAATAAGTGACGTCACAATTAACTGTAAATGACGTCAAATCTGAAATAAGTACAATGTATCTTTCTGACGACACACGTATATGAATCTATTATGGAGATGGTGGCAAATTACGAAGCCGCAGGTCGGTTAATTATAGATTTAAACTCGATAGTTGTGCGTTTGTTTTGTTCACTACATGTACATATCATAGTTTTATTCTGATGAATGTTTGATAGTATACATACTAACACTTGTAGATACATTTAGTGTAACTTATCAGCAAATACAGTTTACAGCAAGCACAGTCAATGAGTCTATGAACACTCATTTCTACTGTAGGCTGTTAAGTTGCATTGTACAAACGTCGCCGTTTCAATAACGTCATTTTCTCGATTTTTTTTCGTGGGTGATTTACTTGGTGCGACAAAAAGTGAGATAAAACAAAAACTATTAAACATAATTGCATTTTCTTTTCAGAATATTGTTTTTGAAAGGTGTCCGCATCAGAAACTGTAAAAAAATGCAAATCGAAAAAATGTTATCATTAAGGCCGGTTTTCACAGAGCGCGGCCCATATATATAGGTAGCCAGTCTGAATTTTGGAAGACCATTGGTAAAATTGGCATTGGTCATGGTAAATCTAAAGGTATACCGATGGAGGTGGTACTTGATAATGGAGGCATTAGTAACGAAGTTACTGTGGTGTTGGACAAGTGGAAACTTGATTTTATTCATCTTCTAAACGCGGGGCAATTTGCTGATATGTCAATTTATGTGAATGATCTGATCAACGACACATCTGAACATATGTTCAATGATAATATTACATTGTTAGAAGTAAAACAAGCTGTAGATCATGCAAAGCGAGGTAAAGCGTGTGGTGATGATCAGATCCCTTCTGAAGTCTTATGTAATGACACCAGTATAATGTTCTTACATATACTATTTAATGTTTGTTTTAGCCAAAGTAAAATGCCCACTGTTTGGGGTCACAGTAACATTAACCCAATTCCCAAATCAAGTACCACAGATCCTAGGGACCCATTATCTTATCGTGACATATCGTTAACTTGTTGTATGTATAAGTTGTATTGTTTTATTTTAAATGAAAGACTATCGCGATGGGCGGAGGCCAATGATAAAATATGTGATGAGCAGAATGGTTTCAGGAAACGTCGAAGCACCATTGATCACGTGGCCTCATTAACAAACATTATTGATGTGCGTAAGAAACGTAAACTGCGTAAGAAACGTAAACTATCAACATTCTGCGCATTCATAGATTTTAAAAAGGCATATGACACTGTAAATAGAAATATGTTGTGGAATAGACTAGCTGAAATAGGTGTCAGTGGCAAACTATTTGGAGCTTTAACATCATTGTACAGTTCTGTATCGTCATGTGTGCGTGTGAATGGTTTTAAAACTGATAGTTTCAATGTCACTACTGGATTGAGACAAGGATGTAGTCTATCACCTTTATTATTCAATCTTTATATTAATGATCTTGCACTGAAAATGGCTGCTCTGGGAAAAGGTGTCCGTGTAGGAGATGAACTTGTTGCCATTTTATTATATGCTGATGATATTGTCTTAATTGCAGATAATGAACGTGACTTACAATGTATGCTGGATTTGTTGTATGACTGGAGCAAAGCCAATTATATGTGTGTTAATAGTAATAAAAGTAACATTGTACATTTTAGACCAAAATCCGCATCGAGAAGCGCCCATACTTTTTTATGTGGTGATACAAGTTTAAACACTGTTGATAAATATACATATCTTGGACTTGTACTAGATGAATATCTTGACTATAATGTTACTGCCAAAATGGTTGCACAGAGTGCAGGCAGAGCCCTCGGTCTTATCATTGCAAAGACTAAGTACATTGGCGGTATGCCGTATGATGTTTTCACTAAACTGTATGATTCAATAGTATGGCCTGTTATAGCTTATGGGGCAGCTGTATGGGGATATAGATCATTCTCATGTATCGATGCTGTACAGTATAGAGCTATGCGTTTTTATATGGGCGTGGGAAAGTATACACCCAGTGCTGCTGTCTCCGGTGATATGGCATGGTTACCAGCTATCATCCGACAGTGGAAATGTATTGCCAACCTCTGGAGTGTTGTGTAAATATGAGTGTAAACAGAATTAATAAGAGAATTTTTAATTGGTGTCATAGCGTTAATAGCAGGCAGTGTCAAAATTGTTGTTATACTGTTATCAAACATTTTAATAATTTGCAACTTAATCAATACTTAAATGTTGATACATTTATTGCTAAAACGGCACTTTTAGGAGATCTAGTTACGACAATGATGCACAAATACGTTGTTGAATGGCATGACCGTATTAACAGTAATAGCAGCATACGGGGTCAAGGGGGTAATAAACTCAGGTCTTATTGTAAGTTCAAAAATAACTTCGAAACAGAAGCTTATTGCAAGCTCTTGATTCCATTTAAGCACAGATCAGCTTTTGCCAAGTTTCGCTGTGGGGTTGCTCCCATTAGACTGGAAACCGGACGATACGAAAATATTGCCCTGGATGAAAGGCTGTGTATATTTTGCAATGCTAATACTGTGGAAACGGAAAAGCATGTGCTTTTAGAATGTGATTTGTACAGTGATCTTAGAACTGTATTGTTCGATAAAGCTTGCAACATTGTTCCGGATTTCTTGAACTTGTGTGATATCGATAAGTTTGTAATCTTATTTGCTAATAGTGATATCATGAAAGAATGTGCCAAAACTTGTTTCAATATTTTAAAAAGAAGGTGTGGTTTTCTTTATAGATGATCAATATACCGTACGTTAGGTCTTATTCATTTAACCATGTCTTATAGTGTAGATATTGTACTACATGTATATTCATGAATGATTGTGTCTATGTTTATCATATGTTTTAGTGTACGGGTACGTCATAGTCATGATACACGCAGTAGGTTGCATGTAGTTTGTGCATGTGCGTTATAGCATGTATCAGATGCTCGTGGCACGAACACGTTAGATAACTGTATATACATATTACCCATGTATTCATATTCATGTTTTATGAGGCAAAACACATGTTTTATAGTGAGTGTAGTCTCTTGTAATTCTTATAGAATGGCGATGTACTATTTTACTGTGTCTATATTGTATTATCTTATGTGTGTACATTGATGAGACTTTAATAAACAAATATATATATATGCATAATACGATTATTACACTTATAATAGTTCAACAGACTACTTAGAACTCCAGTTAATTAGAGCGGTGATATAAATATATGGGACCCTAGCTGTATAAACATAAGAATGACCTAGTTACAAACTACATACTGAAATGCGACAGTGGGTGACAAAATGGACATACTGTGCAATGTTCAACAGCTGTAGTATACCAGTCTGTATATACATGTATATATATTTACATCGTCAGGTTACAATCTATGTTTTCCCAGATAGTGCTTATATATAATACTAAATCAGACGGGCAACCGAGTAGACACTTATCAGAGCTGTCAGGTGCATATATGGATTTGATGGTATGCTGGTCAAACTGTCATAACTGTCCACTTACAATTAACCAATGTGTTACATGGGGTCTAAAGCCAAATGCCCGAGATGACAGCAGTGGGAAAATTAGTCGCTCTAATTGCCACGGGGGTGGAGTGCACTACATGGTAAGTGACGGCTATATCCCGAGGCCATATGTTGTTAGAAGAGTGTGTCAACATCCGCTGTACTTATCAGAGCGATTAATTTCCCCGCCAATGGTCCCTGCCACAGGGCACTGCGACTGAGAAGGTGCAATAAGCCGAACACAACACGGGGCTTATAAGGCGTTTGCCACTAGCGTAGATCCAGTGCAATGTGCATCCGGACAGTCTGAACGTGATCTGCACTTTTCGGCATTCCTTCAATGAAACACACTAACAAGAAATATAGATGGTATTTAGACTACACATGACATGAGTGTTCTATTTGATTAGGACCTACACTGGTCACAAATCACACAAACCCAAACCCAGTCACAGCCACACATAGGACCAAGGTATGTTTAATAAACGTAACCCCAATTTGGAAAAACAACGATTTTCTTCTGGAAAACATCTTTAGTTTTTAACATCAAGTCATTATATATTTATTTGAAACAAGTCAGTAGGCAAATATATTAGAAACAGTAAAGAATTGTACTGTCCATGTGAACATTGAATATATATATGGTTTAAATTATTTTTATCTGTCAAAGAACAAAATATGTGATTTAGTTATATTTTAGTATTCTAAAACAGTATTTACGGGAAAATAAGGGAAGGGACATTGAAGTTACACAAGTTTAGTCCTGCAATATAACAATCATCCATGTGTACAAAAAACAAACACATCAAGATTGGATTTTCGGAACTAGAAATTAAAGCATCCTGATTTGCACAGTGTATCTGTGCTTCCATGTCTGTCAAACTGGACTCAACCAATCAGCTTGGCATATCATTAGGTGTCGCCTCGCGGATTCAATATACACCTCAGCTTTAGTGTTGACATCCACGGGTATAGAAGGTCTTCGAGCCAATTCCCACCCTTAAATATAAGCTGAATAGAATAGAATTGTTGACATCCGGTGGGCAACCGTTTGAACGTAGCTTCCCACGTATGTCACTGACTAGGACAGATAAACAAAATGGATTCAACCAATCAGCATAGAATAGGTGTGGCTTCGTTGAATTCAGAATACACCTGTCTCAAAATACACTTCCCTATTTGCCTGCGGTCAAATCATCGGATATGTTGTTTGCTATGCCGAACTATTAATGACCTCTGGCGGCATCCATTTGAACGTAGCTACACACGCGTGTCACTGATTATTTCAGCTCAAAATAAAGATAAAATACAAGTATGCTGAAGTGACTATCTGCAAAGCATTGCAGAATCAATTCACGAAATGTCGGAGATTTAAATTTAACATTTATTTCCACATTGTTTCTGATTTTTGCTCGGCTGCCGGTTTGACCGTGAATTTCAACCGACTTCCGCACAGATAATCATCGCCGAAGATTGCAACCAACGTATCAATTATGAACAATTCAAGTACTAGGCGAAGGAAAAAAATAACGATTAACGTATACTTGTATTAAACGACAAAAACGAAGAAATTATGCAACAAATAAATGATGTCCGTAAATCCAAACGATATTATATAAGAAACCTTTATCCACCACTCATGTAAGCTGTACTAGTGTTACGTCATAACAGTTGTTTTTACAGCGCCATCTCGCGCCAGTAGGTCGCAGTAACACGAGAGATAAGCGATGACCAATTCATTATCTGGCTCTGTATAGGTGTCAGATACGGGGCGATATGAGAAATCTCAATATCACGAAAAATACAAACGAACCGGAAATCGATTATTATGGTCGCCTTTGTTGTTTTTAGAGCATTTTGAAGAAGATAAGTGATAGTTTGTAATGTGAAATTGAATGAATACATTTAGTAGATATTGGAGAACTAGTCGCAATATTTCAGTCACAGCTAGACACATCTCGGTCCTGATTTTGGGATTTTCCACCATCCGTACGTGTGAAATACGGGATTCGATCCCATTAACCCGACAAGGACACGGTGGGTGGGAGATTTTATTTGGGTCACAGCTTAACACATCTGGGCCCATTTCAATAAAATTTAGTCCTGATTTGTTTTATTTTCCACCATCCGTACATGTGAATATGGGATTCGATCCCATTAACCTGATAATTAGGACAAGGTGGGTGGGAGGTTTTAGTTTGGTCACATTTCAATAAATTTCGGTCATGATTTTGGATTTTCCGACCATCCGTACAGGTGAAATAAGGGATTCGATCCCATTGACCCGACAAGGACAAGGTGAGTGTGAGGTTGTGTATATGGCTGTGACTGGTGAAATGGGAGTGTGCTACTTGATCTGGATCTACAATGGTTGCAAAAACCCATAAGCCCCATTTCTCCAGTGACAGGCACATTTGTATTTCTCAGTGAACCCATTCATTTGACGAAACGATTAAAATATATACTTCCCAGAAAACATAAGGAAAATGCAACATTCGCAGTAAGGAAATGGTCTACCATCAGCATATAAATGCTTAATTCCTTTGACAAAATGTCTCGTGACGAGCCCGCTCATCTGGATCTACACTGTTTGCACATATAATGATATAGATAGTGCTGAAAGGCTTAATAAGGAGGAACATGGATTATGTTTCATTTGACCCATTCCTTCCATATGGTGAAGCAGGACAACTCGATGACATAGATACAATAAATTTGTCACTGTCAGTAATCTAACCCTTAGAATGTGGGAAACAAAAATTGCCGTCTGCCGTTGTCGGACGTTATATTTTATATCGTGCGCACACATCGTCAACAAGTGTATCTTTGTACGCAACCTGTGCTGAATCGGCGTTCTTCGCCATAGTTAGGTAATGTACACTGTCAATATATGTAGATCTATTAAGTTAAATAGTCCGAAATGGTCGATATTTTCGAGTATATTGTGGTAAAACATAAAAAGTATGCACTTTCTCGTTGTAAACAAGCTTGTGTATCAAAATGGCCGCTCTCGCGGCGGAATTGTGGGTAATTACACATACTTATGTGACGTCAGTGAAAACAAAGGATTGTAAATAGTGTTTATATTTTGTCTTTCTTCTCAATAACAGTGTTTTCAAAGCATGATCTTCATGAGAAATATGGAAAGTAAATAGCTTAATAAAATTGTTTAGCCCTTAGAATGCAAGAAACAAAAATGGTTGTCTGCTGTTGTTATATATTGTGTCTTCTTCCTCAATGAAAATATAGTTTAACAGCACTTTAGAATCATGTCTAATTTCTAAAGAGTTGTTAAACCATGCGTTTGATGACAAAAATGGAAAATAAAATATAAACGGCAGACGATAAAAAATGAATTCAGCATTGTAAGGGTTAGCCTTCACTGATGGTTGGGTAAAATGAATGGATGATCATGTACATGTTAATATTTTGATGATTGTATAATCTCTGACTGATTGCCGTATTCTCTGTGACTAGTATCGATACATCTGGTTGATTGTGTATCACGTAAAGTACACTCTGCACTTTTGCTACAGGTGTGTGCTATTTGATCAGGAACTACACAGGTCAGTATAATCCCATAAGACCAATTTCTCCAGTCACAGTTCTAGTTCATGTTGTTTGTTTACAGAGAAAAACACCCAGCCTGCTGCGGGCAAAACACTTTGTGATGACGACATTTACTTAGCCGAAAATCTGTGATGTGTGTGGTAATTATAAACTACTGCGGGGTATTTTCTTCCAGGGATACACTTGTCCTGGTGAGTATTTCAGATATGCCAACCAATACCAGACATGCCAAGTCTACAGGAATTTCCGGGAGTCTCCAGAAATCAAGGCTTATCTCCCGGTTTCCCAAATATGTAATAAAAACTCGCAGATTTCTATAAAAATGTCAGCATTATTTTATTTTTTTTTTTTTAAAATAAAGAAAATCGTCGTGCAATCCATTCAATCGCTCTCGAAACAGATGGATCGAAGATACAGCGTCACCAAGGTAGAATGATGGCCCTTGGTTAATTAATTTTGATTGAATATTGGTCAATGTCAGGGTGAATTTCATCCTTAAAAAAATAAGAAGAAAGTTCAGTAATTAGAATAAGAATTAATTGCCTCAGAATGCAGCAGAGTGCGTTTCAGACACTCTCGTTTAAAAAAAATCCAGTAGGGCATGCACCTGGACCTATAGCTTCGCTCGAAAAAATCTCCAGAAATGTGGTGCTTCTTTCAACTTGACATCTCTGCATTACAATTTGGGCATAATGATTACTATTCCAGTTGGCCACTACGCTATTCATCTTGTCTTGTATTGAGCCACCTCTCCACAGGTGCACCGAGGTTGTAATTCTCGTAGTTTATCGTTATTATGGTACGCCCGTCCCCTCTAGAATTTGTTTGCGGTACCAAAAAATAAGCGTCTGGATGTCATTTTATAAACAACAACAACAACAACAAATTTCCAAATTTTTATTTTCAGTAGTAAATTAGTAAAAATAAAAGTGTTTGAATCTGAAATTACGATATAAAAACCAATTAGTAATCAAGCATAGATCTTTCCTGACTCAGAGAAAAGATGTACTTTTTGCAACATTTTAAAGGTAAAGGTTCTTTTTCGCAATGTAATGGGTTTTCGTGGGTGGCATATTTTTGCCAACGTTTCAGATGCACGGGTACTGGGCACATAAATGCAGTTTTCTATGCATACATAAAGTACAACAGCACATTCTAATGTTTTGATGCCTTGAGCTTAAATGTTTTAGTGGGTTATAGGCTTCATATTCATAATTTAAATCACCTCGCTGGCTCTTGATCAAAATTATAGTTGCAGCCACAGGTGACAGTATCGGGATAAGATGCAGCAAGTAACTCTGTGACCCGTACCGTACGTACCAGAGTTACAGTTCCCTGCAGAGTAGCGAATCGGATCTGATTCGCACTTCAAATGTTAATTATAAGCAAGTTTGTGTATTTATTATATGAAGTAAATGTCGGTATTATGAAACTAGCATATTACATTAATTATTTCATAAAATTTACCCACGCACATGACCTACTAAGTAAATTTAAGCTAGAATCTACTAGAGGCCAAATCATTACCAGCCAAAAATCACATGAAATAGTTTTCTTGGACCCTAGTTTCTAAATGGACAAAATTTTATTCCCTGGATATTCTGCAAGGATGAAAATTACTTCAGGAAGTGTTAGTTCGTCTCAATTGGAAGATATTTAAAAAATCTCATAATTACTATCTAAAGTGCAAATCAGATCTGATTCGCTACTCTGCAGGGGAATATATGCTATGGGAAGAACTGTAACTGATAAGTACGGTACGGGAGGATCACAGAGTTAGAGGCTGCAACTATTGATCGAACAGCATCACGTGTCTGCGTTGAAGGTCAAGGTCACACTTGGAGATCAAAGGTAAAAAATGCACATGATATTTAATTTCTGCTTTATATCATCCAAATCGATGACTGGATTTTAAAATGCTTTGCCACAAGGTTACACTTAGAGGTCAAAGGTAAAAAAGGGGCATGAATTTTTTATTCCGACCTATGAAACTCTTTCTGATATTAAATCTGTTTATGTGTCAAAGCAATGTTTGTGGGGGTATTATGATCACTCCTGTGATAGCTCTAGCCATACGAAGTATGTCGAGGGGTATATAGTTTTCGTCATTCCATCCATTCGTCAGATTGGCCGTCCATCCGTGCGTGCGTCCGTCACTAAACTTAACATCAGAGAAATATGTTGTAACTTCTATTTCCTTCATCCAAAATGCTTAATATGACAGACATGCATTCCTGTAAGGCTTTACTACCATGCTGTGCAAAATCCACGACCGTCCAACCCCCGCTGATCCCAAGGTCAAGGTCAAATACTTAAGTCTCTTTACAAAACTTAATATCAGAGAAATATGTTATAACTTCTATTTCCTTCATCTAAAATGCTTAATATTTCACGCATGCATTCCTGTAAGGCTCTACTACCATGCTGTGCCAAATCCATGACCGTCCAACCCCCACTGCTTGCTCACTCGGCCAATCAAACTTCTGTCCCGTCTTGCAGAGCAGTACAAAGCCAAGATGATGTACCCTGGCGTACCGAGCCCCGGTCCCCAACTCACGCCACTCAAGTTTAAGTGGGTAACACCATCACGGTCACACAGAGGGACGGCGACTGGTGGAAGGTAAGTGGGTCATGTTTATTGTATGAAGGTTGTGGGTTCAAACCTCGCCTTAGACATCAAACATGCTTTCATAGTATTTCCATCCCACTGGTCTTTCGCATGAGACTTTGCGACTAGTGTAAATCCAGATCAGCCTGTGTGTCAGCACTGTCTGATCAGGATCTGTACTGTTTGCCATTCCATTAATGAAACACTCGTCATGCTTCTAACCAGCAATATAGATCATTATCGGGCTACAGGAGTTTGGTATTCGATCAGGATCTACACTGGTCACAAATCTCATATGCCCAATTTCTCGTCACAGTCACATTTTAGCCATTCTTTGTCAGCAGAAATAAATTGAATTTCACAATTTTGCCTTTTTAATATGTAAATCTTTTAAACCATGATAGCTAGAGATTATTTCATATATGTCTTCCTTATGGTGTGCAGATGTGCTAAGTGATTTTTTATTTTTGTCGCTCCCGATTGCGGACAGCGCGACATTGTCGGCACATTGGCGTACGTTTGGGTGCGCCGATTGATAGTCTGGACACGGGTGCCGACCCGAGTCACTGAGATTCAGGCTCATTTCGAACAAATGCACTATACGGTCGATTGCGTGCCAATAAAGTATGATTGCAAAAATGATTGTTGTTGTTAGAGAGGTTCCAGGGACCAGCGGCCTGTTTCACTGATCTTCGTTCGACTAAGAAGTTGGTAAGTGAAAAATTGAAAGATACATTAACTTTTTCACGGACAGTCGATGTTGCAAAATCTTTCTTGGGTGTGTTCACATTTAATTATGTGTACATATAGGTGGAAAATGGTAATAACATTAATGAACCACGTTAGTGTGAGAAGAAAATCTTTGTACAAATGTTTTTATTGTACAAAGTTTAATGAAACGGGTCATAGGTAGTGATCACAAGAATGTTACACCTGACCATTGTGTCTATCCGCAGGGTTGCACAGGAGGAGACGAAGGTTGGTTCCCGTTCCAGTACGTCGATAAGTGGGATCCTCGCACTGTGAGTTAAACGGTAGAAAGTGGGAAACGAAAATTGTCGTCTGCTGTTGTTTTCGTATTTTATGTCGATTAAAACATGGTTTGGCGGCGATTTATAATCATTATGTCTCCCCCATATAGGGAGGCATATTGTTTTTGGCATGGTTGTTCGTCTGTCTGTCCATCCGTCCGTCACAAAATTTGTGTCACGCGTTTCTCCAAAAGTATTTGAGTAGTCGCTAAATTTTACAGGAATATTTGTCATCATGTGAAGTTGCGCACCTGGGGTTTTAGATGCGGATCCAGTATTTGCAGAGTTATGGTCCTTGACTTAGTGAAAAGTGGCGATTTTCAACTTGTGTCGCACATAGCTGAAAAACGATTTGAGCTACATTATCAACATGTAGAGTTGTGCATCTGGTTATTTTTATGTGGATTCATAGAGTATGGGCGGAGTTAAGGCCCTTGACTTAGTGAAAATTGCTGATTTTTAACTTGTGTCGCCGGTAACTCAAAAAGTATTTGAGTTACATGCCTGAAACTATATAGGAATGTTAAATCAGCATGTGTAATTGTGCACTTGGGGTTTTGTTTGCAGAATCATCCAGTAAGGATGGAGTTAAGACCCTTGAAAATTGGCAATTTTGTCATTATCACAAATTTGTGTCACACGTATTTATAAAAGTGTTTGAGTTAGAGTTGCAAAATTTTACAGGAATGTTTGTTACTATGTGCAGTGGTGCACCTTGGGTTTTTGATGCGGATTCATGTAGTATTGGCAGAGTTATGTCCCTTGACAAGTGAAAATTGCATATGGTGTTTTATTTTATTATCTCCCAATATACAGCTAACTTAGAAAAGCAAGGTAGCTACATATATGCTGTTCTTGCCTTTAATTCTAATTTTCCAAGTCTCGATAACATGCAGTGTTGGTGTGGGGGGGGGGGGACTTATGTTTTTGTCTGAAAAACAACCCTCTAGTTTCCATTGGAAATGATTCTAAAGTGTCTTGAAAGTAAAAATAAGCAGCAGTCGAAAAACCCTTATTTGTCATTGAAAGTGTTACAATAATTTTTGTTCTGCTTTTAATTTTAGGCTCCCTGCCCTGAATTTGTTCTGAGCGCATATGCAGGTACATGTAGTTACTGCTTTGTCTTTCTGTCATCTGCCACCACAACTTTGTTACCATGGTAGCTCAGAAAGTTGATGTCTGATTGGCTTATACGCTATATCAGACAGATTAATAATTCTGTCCGTCTGTCTGTCCATTTATTTTTTGGAAGTTTTTGTAAGAGTTTCTCAAATCTCTAAGTGCATCAACAGACCACATTTTCTTGTTTTTTAGCCGTTTTTTTTTGGTTTTTTTAATCCCGGCTTGTAACGTAACAAATTTCACTGTCCCACCTTTCCATCCGCAGTTATGCCCCTTTTTTTTACTCTAAAAAATAATTGTTTTCCCAATCACTCACTCAGTGATTGCTGTTGTATTCATGAATGCTCAACAGCGGCATTTTTTTTTTGCAAACAATTTTCTATTATTATTATTATTTATGCAATATATTGATCGAATATCGTATGGTGCTGTACATGTACATGCTGGACGCGGTATTCAGTGTTGGTATGTTCAGCCATGGCAGTCCTTGAGTCATGTAAGATGTTAACTGTTTAACCCTTTCAACCCGAAATAACTTAAATGGACTGTGATATGAAGAGACTTTGCGACTAGTGTAGATCCAGATCAGCCTGTCAGCACCATCTGATCAGGATCTGTACTGTTTGCCATTCCATTAATGAAACATGCGTCATGCTTCTAACCAGCAATATAGATCATTATCGGGCTACAGGAGTGTGGTATTCGATCAAGATCTACACTGGTCACGAATCTCATATGCTCCATTTCTCCAGTGACAGTTAAATTTTAGTCATACTTGGTCAGCAGAAAAAAATGAATTTTATTTCACAAGTTTGCCTTTTTAAGATGTAAAACCTTTGAACCATGATAGCTAGAGAGTATTTCATACATGTATGTGTCTTCCTTATTGTTCACAGTATTCCCATCCCACTGGTCTTTCAGATGACCACAGAAACAGATTTCCCTTCTCTATATGACCTTAGTATTTCCATCAGACTTTTCAGGGGTTGACACTAACTTTTTGATAAGGATTCCGCAGCATAGACATCCAGATTTTTATCATTATATTCAATGGGATCTTCTTGAACGTTCATACAAAACGGGGGTCCTCGGGGTCCTAGGACACTGCGAGTCTCGACCCCTGCTTGTCTGTCGAATGGCACTTAAGACTGTGGTCCTGTCTCTATATGACCTTATCTGTTGCTGGGACGTTATACCTTAGAATGCTGAAAACGTAAATTGTCGTATGCTGTTGTTTCATATTTTGTCTGCTTTCTCAATAAAAATATTGTTTGACAACACTTTAGAATCATTTCCATTGGAAATGATTCTAAAATGTTGTCAAATTATGTTTCTAATGAGAAAAATGGAAAATAAAACATAAAACAGCAGACGATAAAATTTAATTCAGCATTGTAAGGGTTGAACCATTTCACATGGGAAGTTGGTTGGGAGCATGTGATGGGTAAATCTAACAATGAGATTCATCCTCAACAGTAATCCCGATATCCCTGGTTTGACCCTCTGGTACATTTTCGGCTTTCTGATACGTGCGAGTTAAACCATTTCACCTTTTCTGTTTCCAGTGGTGATAGTGGGTCCGAATGGAGTGGGCAAAAGTACTTCCACAACCTGTTCGTTGGTGTTCTAGAACCGGTATGTTTCTATTGATGTTTCTTGAGAGCTAAATCATGCTATACCTCACTAAAAGGTAATACAATTAGTGCCATCAATCGATCGTATCTAAAAAGGCACAAACAAAGCAAAACAAAATAACATGATGTGTTATGTAAAAATCTAACTGTTTAGTTTGGTTATACATGTATACAACCAAGAACTACTGGTCACAATTCATATAAGCCATATTTCTCCAGTCACAGCCACAAATAAGAAAAGCGCTGCATTCATTACCAGTCAATTTCAGACTCCCAAAATCAAACATTGTCCGGTCATTAACCTGATCAGCTGGCAATTGCCAGGTAACGGCTGTTCCATTTACCTCTTTATAGTTGTGGCTAGTTGATATTATCGTTATTTACTTGACAGAAATACAATTATCTTGCTTCCCTAACAGTTAATAATTGTTTGTGTATGCTGGTACACCAGAATTATGGTAACACATTACCATTTTAGAACTTGATTAA
The DNA here is from genome assembly GCA_029237695.1 of Conchocele bisecta. Classification (NCBI taxonomy): domain Eukaryota; kingdom Metazoa; phylum Mollusca; class Bivalvia; order Lucinida; family Thyasiridae; genus Conchocele; species Conchocele bisecta. The sequence goes on along the minus strand of CM055270.1, from coordinate 23,237,900 downwards.
CTATTTTATTTTGTTTCTTCAATTGATGTAACAGCCGATTTATGACATCGCATCGAAGAGCCTGTGTGTAGCTAGTTGATATTATTGTTATTTACTTGACAAAAATACAATTATCTTGCTTCCCTAACAGTTAATAATTGTTTGTACATCAGAATTATGGTAAAACATTACCATTTTAAAACTTGATTAACTATTTTATTTTGTGTCTTCAATTGATGTAGCAGCTTTTTTTAGTGTCCATGCCTCGCCCCAAGGTGCGACATGCAGGCCACGGCCATCTAGTCTACACAAAGTGGGTATAATTATGTTATCCAAGTGTGTATGCTTGGAAAAAACCTGGCCTTCGTGGCTTTGCCTCGTTTCTTGTTGTTTTTTTTTTCAAATTCTTTTTCAATTTTTAGTCCAGGTTTTTGGAAAAAAATCCAGGCTATTGGATTGGCGAAAGCCGGGCGGGCGGGCGGCAGGCGGGCGGCGTCCACAATCAATGTTAAGTTTTGTGTTTGAGTCCATTTCTTTGTTACTGTACCACCTAGGACAACCAAACTTTCACAGCTTCATAATCAAGGGGTGCCCACCACATATCACTATCCAACATGTTACTTTTTTTTTTAACTTGACCCATTTTTTCCGCGCAGTCAACTTAGCCATTTTCAATGTTAAGTTTTCGCGTTTACAATGTTAAGTTTTCGTGTTTAAGTCCATTTCTTTGGTACTGTACCACCTAGGACCACCAAACTTTCACAGCTTCATAACCAAGGGGTGCCTACCACATACAACTATCCAACATGTGACCATTTTTTTACCTTCACCTATTATTTCTACGGCTTTGCCTCGTTTCTTGTTGTCTAGTACTAGTAGCACAAGGTTGTAAATGCTATATTGCTATATACCGACTATTATCATATGCTAAAACAATTATTGACTAGTGAGCCATAGAATATAATCTGATATTCTATGGCTCACTAGTCAATAATTGTATAATATGTTCAGGCCAGTGAAAATTGCTTTCTGGCCCAGGCTCGAGGTCAAGGCGGTGGGACAAGGCGAGACATTTGATTCCGCGGAATTCTTGTTTTATTTATATTTTTTGTAAATTTTGCTAAACTCATTTTGATATTACAGTTACATTTTCTATACATAAAATTAATTTATTTTTCTGGTAAATACCCTATTCAGACATAAATGATGATAAAATCCTACATTTTCCCTGTTAGTTCTGCAGTTACAACTTGTATATACCAGTACGTTTGTATGGCAGCCATTTTGGATGCCATCTTGAATTCCAGGACACTGACCACGATTCAAGATGGCTTCCAAGATGGCTACTCTCGATGCAGCAAGTTATATACGGGATCGAATCGTTGGCCCGGCCTTAAATGACCTTAGCTGTTGATAGGCCGTTAAACACCAATGAATCAAATCAAGATGGCTTCAAAGATTGTCCCCTACAGATGTTAAACAACAACGTTCTGTGGGTTGTTTTCATCACACTTACATGTATATACAAAGTCTGAGTTCTGAAGAGTTTGTTGACCTGTTGTTAATAAATTTGAGAATCCAGTAATGGCTGTGTAACAGTCAGATAAACTCACAGTGCTGTATATATATACCTGTATTACCATACATACTGTGGTAAATCCAGTGACATGTCAGCAGAGGTATGGGTAAAGCCATATCTACTCGCATAGTAGGCGAGTAGACGCTCGCCTACTATGCGAGTAGATATGGCTTTACCTGTTGGTAACGTGTACACTAACAATACACTATACAGCAGATAGAAACGTGTACAAATGGAAATATATTTTGAGATTGATAGGAGAACTGCTCAGATATCTCGTATTTTGTATATTTTTCTGGCATAACATTTATAGCACGCTGTTTTCATATCTGTCTATGCTGTATCGCACCATATTTTATTACTTTTGCGGTCATAGTGTTCGCTGTATGTGTCAAATGATCGAAGTGGTGAAACTGTACAATGGCATGTACATACGCAGATGGCGGAGATGGCAACTCGATGCACCATATACTATACAGTAACAAGACAATATTCACAATATCTTATATTCATATATCACATCACTCTTATGACGCAATTATGATTGAAGCCAAGTGTATCTTTCTATGACCTAATTCCTTAACCAAAATAATGTATTCACTATATTCTGTCTAAAACTTGGTGATATGTCTTGTGAGATTGTTTGCTGTCTAATCGCAGCCTTCGGACATGTCGTTGTTGTCTCATTCCTCTTGACTGGCCTGACGCCACTTTAAATAATATGTTCACTATGCTATTAGTCGCAGTGTATTGTAAATGTTTCTGTATGTGTTGTACATACTCATGGGTCAGTTTTCTTAATGCATATGAACTTTCCATGGTCATCCTCTTAACAGCAGCGGCCTGACGTCGCTGGCCACGTGATCCGGGCATGGAATGGGCGTCTATATGATGAACACGCACGCCGCCACTGTTGCCGCTAATAACGCTGCAATATAGAAAGCCAAACATGTATAAATGTGACTGTGACTGGAGAAATAGAGAATAGTAGGTTAGTGCCGTGAATGGGAAAACTATATGGCAAGGCTTAGGAAACGGGATGGGCGAGGCTCTGCCGAGCACATCCCGTTTCCATGCCACGCCAGATATGTTTTCCCATTCACGGCACTAACCTACTATTCTATTTATCCCGTCAACACATACAAATAGCTTTAAATGCAAAAAAACAATTGCTAATTTGTCAGTGCTCTATCGTTTCCAAATCACTTCATCAACAGACTCTAAACTTCACATACATGTTTATCATCATCCATATTTCCATTCCCCGCCCCACCGGTACGGCCCCCATGCCCAAGGTCAAGTGTAATTACTTTGAAATTTACGTTAAAGTTTTTACAGAATTTGCGTTAAAGTTGTTATTTGTCGGTCCAGGCGGTGGCCGGGGGTATCCTCTGCGCACTTTCTCTAGTTAGCGTTTTGCCCAACATGAAGGAATCGTTAGAAAGCTGAACTGAACGTTGGATATGCTGCGAGGTTCACAAAACGAGCTGCGATTCATGCATCGGTGGGTATTCTGGTAGCATCTACATTGCGATTTATACCTTATTGCATCAAAATTGTTTCAAAATATGTGTCGATGTGGACTAAATAGGCACAGGTAACGTTACCCGCCGTGAGAATAAATAGAGAATAGTAGGTTAGTGCCGTGAATGGGAAAAAATATCTGGCAAGGCTTAGGAAACGGGATGAGCGAGGCTCTGCCGAGCACATCCCGTTTCCGTGCCACGCCTGATATTTTTCCCATTCACGGCACTAACCTACTATTATATTTATCCCTTCAACACCTACAAATGGCTTCAAAATGCATACGCAGTGATTAGGTCGTATTGACAGGATACCAAAATGTTTCACGGCACCGTGTTTCACGGCACATACGCACTGTGTTGACGGGATAAAAGTGTGTTCAGATTAGACACCACCAAATAGTTTTACTATATAATTTAACCGAATGCCATCCAATAAGGACAGTCTCTCCTACTTTCACTATTCGTATGGATGCTGTGGGACCCACGTGTAAATGACCTGCAGCCAGTCTGTACGGGTTATGCATGAACTAAACAATAGGTTCACTTACTCCTAAGAAAGAAAAATCCAACCTTGTCATATCCTCCAATATTGTGTACATTTGTTGGCCACGGAAACTCCGTTTACATCAAGTGACCAACAGGTTCAGTGTTTTCTTTTAAATGCTACAAATATGCTGAAAACTGGTGTTAAAGGCACCCCAAAATGGTCCTCAAGTGAAACTGGGTAGTAATGGATCAAGATTTGCAAGCAAACGGTGTCTGTGACCTCAAAACACCCGCACTATTTTTTTTATACCGGACTACTTTTGCATACACCCTGGGCGATTTCGCACCATTTGTTGTCTTCTAACCTTCACTAACCCACAGGCTCGAGTAACGAAATGAAGCAAGGTCTATAAATGCATTAATAACTGTATGCCTACAAGTATCAGTAAGTGAGAAAAAAGTGAAAAAAATAAAGTTAGCGATTGTTGTTGTTTTTTTACTACAATATTAATATGCCTTGCAGCACCATCTATCGGTGAGTGGGTGGTTGTCACGTGTCAATAGTATACCGTGAGAATAAAAGTATGACCATTAAAGGTACATGCCCACTCAGTAGGCACAAAATGTTCTTTATATCAGAGACATCATCCGAGACATTTTCTGGCAAAATAAACATTAATTCACCATTACCCCACGTATTGATTGACATTATTATACCTTTTATATCAAACATAACTTTCCACACTGATATCAGGGGCGATAAACGTGTTTGAAATTCTAACGGACATTACTATGTATACTCTGTATTTATTTTTTGATGTACAATTATCATACTTTATAATTTGTCGAAAATTTTATTTTTTCAGGTGACGCATTTAATTAGTATAAATAATTAAAATAATACAATGGCTCATTTGCATATGAAAATAGCCTGATACCAACGCGCGTCACTGTCAGTACACTAAATATTACTAAATGATTATATCTGTATAGCGGCCACTCGTAATCTTTAGAACTGGTGGAATACTGACACAATTATACACTTATTTAATTCATATTAAGAACATTGTGTTGTGTGCCTACTGTGTGGGTATGTACCTGCAACACTAACATGCCTCGCAGCGCCATCTACCGGTGGGTGGGTGGTGGTCACGTGTCAGTAGTATACCGTGAGAATAAAAGTATGTCCACTAACCTGCAACACTAGCATGCCTCGCAGCGCCATCTATTGGTGGGTGGATGGTAGTCACGTGTCAATAGTATATCGTGAGAATAAACATATGTCCACTAACCTGCAACACTAACATGCCTCGCAGCGCCATCTATGGGTGAGTGGGTGGTGGTCACAGGAGCACCACCGGCTTGCGTGGTACTTGCGGTTATTAAGGAAGTGTTCGTCGTTGATGGGATGCTGGTCGTCGTTTCATCCAACCCACACGTAACCTGTTGCAAGGTTGTTTGCGGGAATGTCTCCACAAAGGCGGGTTGTGGGTTTTGGAAGGCAAGCTGCAGCAGGTTTGTACCATCCAACTGTATACCATAGATACAGCCCTCAAAGCGGTTAGAGGATAGCGTCGTATCTGAACGAATAACATTGGCAGTATAGTTAGCGCCATCATCTATCTGAACGATTGACACACTTTGTCAAGGTTTCCGTCTGTGACTGGAGAAATGAGAATTATAGGATGTTTGACCAGTGATGCTCCTGATTAAGTAGCACGCCCCTGTAGCGATACATGGTGCTGGTTATAAGCATGACGGGCGTTTCATTGATGGAATGGCGAACAGTGCCGATCCAGTTCAGACTGTGCGGACGCACAGGCTGAACTGGATCTACACTGGTCGCAAAGCACATACGCCCCATTTGTCTCCAGTTACAACCGCTTATATGATGTACCAATTGTTGTCTTTCCCGCCGTGGCAAAGAATTTATATCAAGGTTGAAATTGACATATTGAGACGTCTACTCGTATATCATCAATTATCCCGTCAACACAGTGCGTACGTGTCGTGAAACACGGTGCCGTGAAACATTTTGATATCATGCCAATACGACCTAATCACTGCGTATGAATATGTGCGGTTGTCATACTATTCGATTCTGCGATTTTGAGGATGCGGCTGGGGTTATTTTTTGTTTTGCATTTTAAAGCTATTTGTTGGTGTTGACGGGATAAATAGAATAGTAGGTTAGTGCCGTGAATGGGAAAATATATGGCGCGGTAAAGCATCGCCCATCCCGTTTCCTAAGCCTGGCCAGATATGTTTTCCCATTCACGGCACTAACCTACTATTCTCTATGTATACTACATGGCACTGTACGATACCATACCACAAGAATTTTAATATAACTTAGAAAAGGGAAGAATTATTAATTGCTTAGAAACTGACTTCCTTTAGTATATTTAGAACAAAATGTACGACCGTCTGTCTGCCATATTAATCCATATCATGATATGTGTTTTCAAACAGATGAGGCGTTAAAATAAATTACTCAATAATATAATTAATATCTTCTTTTTTCTAAGAAGAACATTTGTTGATTTTTGTATGTTTCAATCTCGCGATTTTTGGTAGTCATCGTGGAATTTCAAGCCAACATCTTGATGACAGATCGTTTGTTCGTGGACAGTATTTTAAAACATCTGAATACCAACTTACCATTGTTTCCAATGAAGACATATTGTGGGCTATCTAGGATTTTATCTCCGAACAATGACCCTGTGTCCGCTGATGTCTCTGGTTGATCGTCCACCTGTAAGGTGAATAATTACGAAATATGTAGTTGTAGTTCTAGTAGACATATTAAGTGACTTTTGACTTCAAGTCATGATGCAAAGGCCCCCTTTAGCATGGAAGTACCTTAGGACTATAGAAACTTTTTCTCCAAAGACACACGCTGTATCCCATATTAAACTTTGAAAAAGTGACTTATACTGTTAAGCTAGCAGCTAAACCCTGGTTGGCAGTTTAGAGTAGACTAAACAAGATACAAGTTTCAGTTTCTGTATTATTTCTTCTATCACGATTGTTTGTCAGGATGGCATTACACTGTAGTACTAGTAGTAGCCCAAATGTTAGCGGCTGAAAACATCTACAACAACAACAACTAATGGGTGAACGAAGTTTGAGTGACAATGAAAGTTCTGCATTTGAGTGTTGGTCTGCTCTCTGTGACCGAAGTGAGAATCTGTGTTGCATCATTCCTTACATAGACACTGGATCTGACAGTCGGCCAATCGGTGGCCAGGACTGTCAAGTTTCCGCCATCTTGGATTTGAAGGTTACGTTTTTAGGCTTTAGACTAATTTAGACTAACGATACAGTTTAGATAGCTCAGATATCGTGACCTTCAGATGTCCAGATGTCAAAATACATCAGGTAGGTGTAAACTTATGAAGATAAACATGCATTTGATGAATGACCGCCAAACAGAAAGGCTGCGTGAGTCACTGAGTTGACAGTCAAATAATGGCGGTCACGAAACTTTGTGAGCACTGCGGAACACATAATTAGAATAATGGAGATAGTATGACGTCTGCGATATTATCACCTATGCAAATACTTAGGAGGATTGAGCTACCAACATATGTAGGTATGACACCATGGTAAAAAGATCCAGCACAAACTGGCCCAATAAAGGTGGTCACGTGACCTCCACAGGAGTGTCAATCCATGTCAACAGTCAACAAGGGCCATTCCATTTCATTCTGTTGTGATTTCACACGGCAGAATGTAAATGTTATGGCTTATTTAGCAGTTATGTAGTTCATCACCCAAAATGTGCATCACTATGAATGTGCTTAGTAATGAAGTATTAGCAGTCAAACAAGGGTAATATATCTGATCAAATTGCAAGGATCATTTCCTTACAATAATATTTAAATTTAGCTGAATATCAATTAAAGTTAAGATTCGAATTTCTTCTATTGTATGCCAGTTTATAAGAGTCATGGCGGAATAATTATCAAATATAGAAGTCGTATCGCAAATTCAATATGGTCTCCGGCGGCCAAATTGAAAAATTTGGCCGAAAGTATATCCGTTTAGCTAAATTTCAATTAAAGTAATGATTAACATTTCTTCCGTTGTATGCAAGTTTATAATGGTCATGGAAGCATGACTAATAGCATATGGAAGTCGTATCTAATATGCAGCGGCTATAGTATGACCGACGATTAACTAAATTTCAATGAAAGTTATATTTTGTTTCTATGTTTTTGTTCTATTGTATGCAGTTTTCTAATGGTAATGGGAGAATGAATATCAAATTATAGAAGTTGTATCTAAAATACAGTATGGCCGGAGGCGGCCATATTAGAAAATGTGTCGGATACTATATAAGTGTAAATAAATTTCAATTAAAGTTATAATTCAAATTTGTCCTGATGTATGCAAGTTTCTGAGGGTCACAGAACACTAAATATCAAAACATAGAGCTTGTAGTTCAAATCCAAGATGGCTGCTGTCCGCCATTTTGAAAGTAAATGGCAATTTCAAAACTCGCAAACTGTTTATTGTTTGTATTATTTTAAGTTTTCTATTTATACTGAAAATATGTTAATATTATAAAACAGAGTGGAATGTAAAATTAAAATTGAGATTTCTTCTATTTCATGGAACAGCCGAATTACCTAATTAACAAAACCTAGTGAATGGCATTCCATTATGCATACTTTTCTGGAACAAATATAACATGTGCATAGTTCTGTTTCATGTATATGTACACTGCTGTTGTATTTCAGATTCATGATTCTAATGAGTGACACTAAAATAACTGAGCAGATGAACGGGGTGCATCACCCATTAGATAAATGTTATTATGAAATGAGGATTATAATTATATACATGTATTGCATGGTTCTTGGGATACAGACACACTTTTATAAATGCATGTTATGTGAATTACGGATGTAATCAAAAGTGTAGCATGTTCGAATATGTAATTATTGATGGTAGGTGTGGTAGCTGGACTGAGACCATGTCCAGAGATAAATAAAACGGTCATTTTGGCGGGAAAACTCTGGCCGGGACGCGTGAGCAGGACGTTCATGTGTCATGAAACGTATATTGCACGCATATATGCTCCGTATATTTAGTGAATCAATGTCAAAATCACCATTGACAATGTGTATGTGAATATGTATTTTAATTTCGAGTGGCTCGATTTATTGCAGTGTACATTGATGAATATAGCAATGTTGGGTCCATGTCGGGGATTGGTATTATTAAGTGCGCTCTGGTTTCTCTGAATTAAAATGAGCTCTGTGAGAATGATACTGAATATATAGAACATTGCTCGAATATGACAAAATGCCATGCATAAAATAATATGTATTGCAATTACTACACTATTTTATAATATGTGCTTATAAGTGATTAGTACGTGATACTTTATTTCTCCATGGTATGCGGATGTTGGATTTATCA